>CM075030.1:923464-968412 GCA_037576675.1 Pangasius sanitwongsei | reverse complement strand
AGACTCGAACCCATGACCTTCGGGTTCACCTTCGGGTTACAAGTCTGACTCTCGGACCATTAGGCCACGACTGCCCCATGTGTATGGCACTACACGCAAATTTCTGTAAATCTGAATTGTGAAAAAAAGCTGCTGCTGCCTTACTTTATATTAGGCGATTGTAACAACTACTGTATAAATCTACATTTTTAATTCTGGCTGCTCCTAGTCTAACCAATCCCACCCTCTCCTGCAGACAGACTTCACCAATCCTGCCTACTCCCTTAGGCACACTTGACCAGTCCCACCTACTTTGACAGACAATCTTGACCAATCCTGCCCACTCCCAAAGGTACTTGTGACCAATTCCTCCTACTCACCTAATCTTTATTGCTCTTGCAGAATGTCTGACCAGTCCCACCCACTCCAGACACTTAAACAGTCCCGCCAGACGCTTGGCCAATGCTGGCTACACCTGCAGAATGTTTGACTAACCCTACCCACTCCCACCTATTTTAAACACTCTTGACCAATCTTTCCCACTCCCACAGACAGTTTGAGCAGTCGGCCCCATAGAAAGCTTGAGCAATCCCATCTATTCCTGCAGACATTCTTCATCAATTCCACCCATGCCTGCAGAAAGTTTGATCAATCCCACTCACCACTGTAGCAACGCTGACCAGAATCAAGCATTTACTGGCACATCCAATGCACTCTCATCTTAATGAACATACGTCCTCTTTGTCCCACAAGCTTCATTCCACTTGCCCCGGGACCTTTTTGTTTTTGGATCCCGTGGCGTCCCAGTGTGCAAATGATGTACTTTGCATCCCTGTTCCTGGCCCCAGCACGTCACTTCACCTTCACATTCCTTTAATCTCTTTTTAAAGACGTCGGGCCCTGGTTTTTGTTTCTGTCTTTTGTCTCTCTCACTCTGTGATATGCTGTTTGCTGGAACAGAAGAGAGTGTGAATCTGGAGGAGTGGATTGTATTTTTCTGTCCTTTCAGCCTGTCAGTGTGTACTCGGTGTAGGTGTCAGATGCTTGAGAGACCATCGAGCGAAAGAATAAAGGGAGACATGACATTCATATAACACCAATCATGCAACTGACAGTGGCTGCTAGTCTTTTGTATTTGCTGTAGAAGGTGCGGAAAGTTGTTGGAAATGCTTGCAGGAGTTTCCATCCTGGATAATTTATAACAGGTATGCGATAATTGGAAATAATTGAAAATGCATTATGTAATGAACGAAAACCTTAGTATCATGGTGTTGTAGGAAAACAGTGAATGACTGGGTGGTGTGATGCAGCCCAGTGTGAAACAGAGATACTCTTACCACACCATTAAGTTAATTATTTTCCAGTAACAGCATGTCCTAAAGTGCTTCATTCTTTATATATATATCACATCAATTTGCCAACACTAACCATTTTTTGTCTATTTATAGTTACATGTGATTTTGTGGAACAGCCATGAAACAAGGTAGTTCCTGTTATCACGTACATTATAGCAGCTCTAAACATTTCTCGCCAGCCTCTCTTTTCTTTCTCCTGAAGTTAATAAGACAAGAAAAATCAAAGTGTCAGCAAATTAAATTGAATCTCATCATAGAAACTGCTAACAGTGCATGCTTTTAAATTCATTTATGCGGCGTGCACACCATACTAGCTCCTGTAAACAAACTGTTACTATAGTTGCGCATTTTACATATTCACATGCAGACCTTTAGTAAATCATATCTATTGTAATTTAGTACTCCGACACTTTTTTTTTAGTACAAGCGCACCCTTAAATTCAGAGGATCCAGTGAAAGCTTGCATTTTGTTCATTTGTCTTTGTAAGAGACACAGGAGTGTAAGTGTCCAAAAAAGTGTCATCCTAAAGCTGCATTAGTTACTGGGAGGCTAATGATGATGTCCATAGCTCAGAGACAGATCTATGGAGACTAAATCCATAAAAATGGACAATGAAAAAAAAAAAAAGCCTTTGTAAAGACTAGCATTAATCCTGAATCCTGAAAGGTAGAATAGTTTTATATGCTGAGGTACACTTTACAGGCGCCAGTACAAATTAAATTAGAGCCTTTCTGAAATTGGAGCTTAACTTGTGATTGAAATACAAAATCTGAAATTTCTCAACTCAATTAGCATAACTCTAGTTCTCAGACCCCCAAGTGTAATGTTATGACAGTCTTTGGGATGTTTTTTTGTCTCCCAAATTCCATTATTGTGTAAAAGAAACCTTTATTAGTATGCAAGCTTAACTCTCACTGAAACATAAGTGACATGCTGTTGTGCTTCCAAATATTTTGTATGCGTTTGTTCCTTTCCGGCATTAGCATACACCAAAGAAAACAATATCACTAAAATGAAAAACAAGGATAGTGACAAACATGGTGCTGTATTTTATCCGAGGCTGGTCATGCACAAGGGAGCTGCTCTACTTCTGAAGACTGTTACTGACAGAATGCAAGTTCATACAAGAGGCTGAGATGTGACTATATGAAGAAACATTGATTCTGTGTTGTTCTCCAGGAGTCTTGTGTCCTCTTAGGAGTTGCCCCATGAGTGCAGAGCCGTAAGACCCGAAGTGTAAATAACAAGAGTTTGTTAGTGAACTAGATGTAATACTTCTCAAAACCATATTCTTCAATGTAGTACGAGATGTTCAGCAACAGAAAAAGTGCAACATTGATATTGCTATAGTAACAAGCTAACAGAATCCTGGTTAGGAAAACAACATGAGAATTCGAAACCTCTGCCTGGGATCTTGCCGTTAACAGAGTTAGAACTGCCGGAGTGAGAGCAAAGTGACCCACGGCATGTACTTCCAGAGACCTGACCAGCATTAAACCTGATTAAATCAGATCTTGTTACGCCCAACCCACCCGTTTGCTTTCTCTGCCAGTGTTTTCTCTGCCTATTTATGACATATTGTTTAACCTCCATCATTTTATATCTGTACATCTAATCAATTTCCTTTGTTTCCTTTCTTGCTCCATTTTTATATATTTATCTCTCCCCATTATGTGTCTGTTTACCTGCCTATTCAATGAGCTTAGTAGCTCTAACCTTATTTTCCAACCTTACGCTGTCATGCTTGGCATGCATAAAAATTGCCTTGGTTTGGTTCTTAATAACCTAGAGACAATTGAGAGTGGCGAGTGTGGGAGTGAACTATGAAATAGACGTCTGGTGTCCCTGTTCATGTGAAAGCACAAGTAAGGCGCCTCTTTTCTGAGGAGATTTCAATAGCACACCACATCTCAGCCTTTTTGTTTCTGGACCACAACATTTTGGTCATTATGGGGTTATGAAACAGCTCATGTTTGGGAGAAAGACCACACCCAGTCCAGCTTCTTCCTACTTAACTGTTTATCAATCCCCAGCTCTCTCTGTCTTCACTCGCACTCACCATTTCCCCATCTCCTCTTCCACATCTCATTCCTACCCTTCAGCAACTCTTACCCAAGAGTCTTCAGTTGCGGGCCTGAATATCTAGCCCAGAACTCCAGAGTTCTCCTTATTTCATGTCATATAATTGAGGACTTGGGTTTTGATGCTTGGGCTTTATGGTCCTCAGCCATGCATTCCTCATAAGCCAAGAGGAACCAAGAGGAACCAAGAGAACATCATCAGAAAAGTAGAAAGGGATGGTAAGAGGCAAGTTGTACACCTGACCTAGGATTCAGGTGGCACGTATATCTACATAGAAGGATCCTCATCATAGACTTCGCTCTTCCCTTTTTTAGGTCTCTTTGACTTTGGAAATTGTGTATAAGTGTGCATATTATATAAACATATATATATATATATATATATGTGTGTGTGTGTGTGTTTGTGTGTGTGTGTGTGAGAAGTCTTCCACTTGGCTGCATAGGTAAACCTTTAGGGCTTTGGCTTGTGTGCAGACCTTCCAGCATACTGAGCAGAATACTGTTAACCTCCTCACTTGTGGGCCTTAACCATAGGAGGAAAAAAATATAATGGGAAAAAACAATGAGAAGAAGAAGAAAAATGTGTGCATCTCAGGGAAGTGCACTCTGACTCTTAACTCCTCTCACCTTCAGAGTGAATCACAAAAAAAAAAAAAAAAAAAATCTCATGAGCCAGAGCAAAGCAGGCAATAAATTTACGACTACGGCGATGAGAAGGAAAGGAAAAAAGATAGTCAAGGAGCACAGATGGTTTGCCATTTTCTTATACCTCTAACCTTCAACAATCACCATTTATATGGAGGAGCCTGAATGACTTGTCGCAGTGTGAAATAAGAAACATGGGATTTAAATCCATTCTCCATTGTCTCAGAGAAAAAAAACCCACAAGAACCTAAGGGGAAGCAGGGTACGATTAATCCAGTGAACAGCAAATCTTTCGACACAGTGGGACCGAATAAGCTTTCTTCAGGGTAAGGCAAAAAGCAAGTTTCAGAAATGATCTCAAGAAGTAGATGAAAGTTCTGATTTAAAAAAAATATATAATACTAACCAGGGTTTACAAAAGAAACCAATCAGTTTTTTTTTTTTTTTTTCAGTTTTGCTAAACATTGATGTTTAGCGTCTGAACTGATCAGACTTCTGATCTGACCTCCACAAAGCATGAAGAGCTCCACTCTTGTTGCTGGGCTTTCAAGAGGAAGATGTAGCAGCCTGTAATTTTCTCAGCATCAATATTGTTGGCTTTGAGGGCAAAGCCTCCAATGGTGGCTAGTAAGTTGGTTCATTTCAGGGAGTGCTTCTAGGGCTGAGGGTCTTGTGTGGCTGAAAATGGAAATTCGTTCCACTCTTTGCTCATCTACAGGTGTCCGAAAGAAGATAAAGCCTCAGCTATGGGCTGCACATTCTCCACGGCTCTCAGCTTTAACCCAGGGGCGAGCTTCCCTGGCCCATTAGCAGCACATTCAGGCACCATATTGAATCCCTTCCTCCTTTTGCTCTCATCTTTACTCAATCTTCTCAGGAGGGGCTTTCCAGGGGCCAAAGAACTTCCTTGCTAAGAAGCCTTACTATTTCCTCTTGTATTTTCTGAAATACTTTCTGGATTGTGGTGATCCTAGGCACGATCTTAGTGATCCTGATCTTAGTGATCAGGACACAATTGTTGTTAAGTTTTGCACCTGAGCCTCAATATCACCACTATAACTGTTTAGAACTTTTTTTTTTTCCTTTTGAGACGGCATGACTGAATCTAGTTTTCACAATGATATACTGTCAAATATGTAAGAAATATATATTACAGAGCTAACATATTAGGAAGCGATCATCAATATCATGCTCATTTTTCTTGCGTTCTTCGATTATCGAGTGTTTTGTGTGCAGGTTGTTGTAGACGTTTGTTTTTGAGGATCTGTTTTTAATCACAGACTGTATTACATGAGGTCAAGTCCATGAAAAATGCAGCCTCCATATCGTCTAGCTGAGGGACTTGGAAACACTATAGATGCTTGTTGTTTTCTAGGAGAAACAGGCAAGTAAATGTGTCCTAATAATCACAGTCTTTGCATCTTCCTGTAATTGATCGTTAATTAGATTCTCACATATGGCGAAGGGTAAATGATGCACCTTGTCGTGGTGTTTAAACCCAGGGTCTCAGCAGCAGCTGCTCTGCTTTGGCCAGGAAAAATGGGAGGGTAGCGACGTTACAGGGAGCTGATTGGTATAAAATGATATGAATCGATGTGAAATAAACAGCCAGGAGGTCAGTTCCAGATCCTTCCATTTCTCAGAGCCGTATAATGAATAGATCCATTGATAATGATGTCTGTGATTCTGTTTGTTCCATTGGACTCTCTGTGAATGTGCTTTGTGTGGGAGTCGGCCATGTTCCCCGGAGCCCAGCACTCCACAACATTTCTACACAAATGTTCTCTTTCTTTCTCTCACGTTCCTTCTAGAGCTCAGTGGTATGAGTTAAGGCAGGGGCTGAGGCGGTTCTGAAGAGCACTTTGGGGTCCCTTCCATAAGAATTGCTAAACATTAATAAAATCCTAATAATATAATCCTAATAATATCCTACACAGGGTTGCAGGGGAGTCTATCCCAGGGAACTTGGGGCACACGCCCTGGACGGGGTGCCAACCCATCACAGGGCACAATCACACACACACACACCTATTCACACACACCTATAAATGCCAATCAGGCATCAGACTAACATGTAACTAACATGTGTTAACGAATATTGATGACTATGTTCATTAACGCACTCGTTCTAATACATTAGCATTTCTTAAGTAACAGCTCATTCACGGGGATTTACCGGGTTAAAAACATATGTGTAAAACATCTTTGATATAGTTTGATAAGTTTTCTTAAAGTAAGATATTTGTTTAGCATTTATGGAAGAAGTCTCCAATGCCAGCGCTTTGTAACAAAATAGGTCAAGCTATGTTAGCAAAATACCGAGCTTGTTAACTTTAAGAGGGAGAAAAACGTGAGGTTGGTTATAACGTAAGCAAGAACAGGAACTAACTTCCACAGCGTGATGTATAATGTAACTATAAATGGATAAAAGTATGATGTGTTGTTCACTGATAGATATGAATTGCTGTGGTATAAGAGGGATACGTTTAGAGGGATTATTTTCCTATAATAGCACCACACAGAGAGTTTTATTATCTTAATCTGTGAAAGCTGGAGTGGGATGTGACCCTGTCGCTAAGACTTCCTCACATTCTCCACACATCACTCCGGCTGTTTTGCGTTTTGTCTTGAAATCCCATGCTCCACAAGAAAAGGAAATAAAAGAGAGGGCATAAAAGAGTGAGTCATCTTTGGACAGGGTTAAAGTCGCGTGAATCCTGTGCTGGAGGAGCCGCTAAATGCCACACGCTCTTGTCCTTGTAAAAAGGATAATTATTAATTCAAAGCTGGTTGTTGCTGATGGATGGAACAACCGACAGGAACCTGAGATAGACTGAAGCGTGTGTGTGTGTGTGTGTGTGTGAGAGAGAGAGTTCATTGTCATGGCTTTGCCTCATGCTGCGGTTATTGAACATGAACATCTCCATGGTGATAGCATCTTTTTTTCTTTTTTTTTTCCACTCTGCCGAACATGGATGACTAGCATGGACAAAGCTCTATGTTCCTGTTAGGACATATTATTCCAAATCATAATTCCCTCCATACAACAGGTTATTATTTGTCTTTTTTTAACAGAACCATATTCTTTTTTCCTCTATTCTTTTTCACCCCAGCCACTGGTCATTTAATAATTAAGGATAGCACACTGCATTACTAGAAAAACACAATGTTCCAGACAAACGTCCTTCATCTGCTGTGCAAACAAAGTGCTTCTGAGGCTGCAGGAGGTGAAAACATGACTTTCAGTCCACGAAGATCCAGCGTTTCTAGTTGATGAGAAACTTTTCCTTCTTCTTTTTATTATTTTACTAGCAACGCATGCTAGCAATGCTAGCAGAAATGTCGTTAATGCTACGTACAGCGGTCTTGCAGGAGAGACAATAAGCAAGAAGAAGATTAATGATAATGATTCTTGGAAAAACACTCATAAATGCAATGACAAAAACAGAAAAAGCCCATTTATTAATAATCTCACATTGTATAATAATCTAACGTTTGAGATTTCCCATCACTGGAACAGTTTCGATTGTTTGTTTGTTAAATGTTGTTTTATAAATTAAAAAAAAAAAAAAATCTCCAGAGCATTGTGGTATCAGTAACTCAGCATATCAGTGTTACTTTTATAATATCTCCTGTAATCACACTAAATACCTGTTTCATTTGCTCTGTGTGTGTGTGTGTGTGTGTGTGTGCCTGTATGTCAAGGACAACAGGGGTGTGAATAATTGTGAATAAAATCTAGTTGTACACCTGCGCTAACCGTTCTTCAGCCTCAGACTCTCGTTTAGTGGATTAACCTCACGAGCATCGTAGGGCAGGAACGCCACGTACAGTTACCTGCACCATCCATCATAATCACACACACACACACACACACACACACACACACACAGTCCGTCTGGGCTTGTCACCATAGCCTCTCGTCCCTCATCTGCCATGTTTATCTTATTTAGCTGAATCCTATTCTCTTTCTTAGCTGCTGCTTTATAGAGATGAATTAGCATGATGCTATCATAGCAGCTGTGCTTTGTATGACCAAGTGTACACACACACACACACACACACACACACACACACCACTGTCACATCTGTCTGGTCTCAGTACAGTCTTAGTTCCTCACTGAGGAACTTTTCTTTCTTTCTTTCTTTCTTTCTTTCTTTCGCTATTCTGTCATTTTCTTTTGCAGATGTTTTCAGGGGCTCCAGATTTTAACCTCATGCTTAGAAAATGAACCATGTATTAATAATAATAATAATAATAATAATAATAATGATAAACTTTTACTTTATACTTTCTTTACTTTTTTACATTTATATAACAACTGCAAATAAATTAATAATATAAAAATATTGTAATGTAGGAAATGTCCTATAAGAAATATAGGGACTAGAAATTAGTCACAAAATCAAAGAATATAGATAAATATATAAATTACTTGAGAAATGATGAAATGACTAAATAAAAGTGAAAAAAAAACAAGCAACATCAACAAAAAAGAGGTTAAATAGTATATGAATTAACTGGTAGTAAAATCATTAGGAAAAAGCTGCATCAATAACTAAAATAAATAAATAAATAAATAAATACATTCCTCTGTCTATTCATTTCCTCAAACTGAAGTTAGCTTGCTAACCTGTATCGTTAGCGGGTTAGGATGATGATTAGCATGTAATCACAGCTAGCGCTAGTGCTGTTAGCGTCATACCAGGTAATGTGAACGGTGTGAATGGCTGAAGCCCCGCCCACACTGTCTCCCATTGGCTGATGTGGTGGCCGTGATGTCAGAGCACACTCCTTCTGGTAAACCTTTTTTATTTATTTATCTATTTCGTTTCCACGTGTTGCGTTTTTCGGGATAATACGACGCGGCGTTTGTAGAAATCCATAGCACGAGGGTTGTTAGGTGTTGTTAGGTGTGATGAGGTGCGATTGTGCGTTCTTTCAGACTCTGGAGGTGTCATGGCAACACGTTTCCTCCTCCAGCAGCAGCAGCAGCAGCAGCAGCAGTGTGAGACTGTCACGTCGCATGAAAGAGTGTGAAAGCGAGCAGACGCGCAGCAGGAGGGAAAATGACTCGGTGCAGGTGTTCCTCTCCTCGACCCGTTATTTCTGCGTGGCTGCAGACCGTCTTCTCTCTCCATGATGTGACGGCTGTTTAGCGTTGTGTAATGGAACTTACTTTCAGAGTTGATTAATGGCTACTGGTCTGAGTGTGTGTGTGTGTGTGTGTGTGTGTGTGTGTGAGTGAGAGAGAGAGAGAGAGAGAGAGAGAGAGAGAGATTACACTCTCCAGCTTCATTACTGCATTTAGCATATGGGCCATCCCTCTGGAGATACTCACAGCCGGTGTTGCTAAATCTAAAACTAATGGCACCCCTGATTTCTGCAGCTAAAGCACTCGGCTAATAATGAGCACGTGTGATGGTTGGGTGGCGCTGAGGGAGAGGCGGCTGGAGGTGGGATCGAGAAAACACATGCTTTCACCAAAGGTTGATTTTATTATAAAAGCTGCTTTGATGTTATTTGAGTTCTCTGTCAGGAATTCTGTGTGTGTGTGTGTGTGTGTGTTTAAACAGGTTTACTTTAAACTCAGCATGTGGCAGAAGATAAAAAAAACTGACTTCTGTCTCTGTTGTTTTTTTTGTCCTCAGGTTGTAACACTTCTTTCATAAAACATGTTTTGAAGCTATTTTATTGATTTATCATTATTATTTGTTAGTTTATTTATGTATTTAATAATACTGTACCTTTAATGTACAAGTGAACGAGCAGCTGGGTGTTGCAGCAAAAAGAAAAAAAAAAAGGCAAAGAATTGCTGAAAAATCTTGATTGAATAGAAATGCAAAGAGCTAGGTGTCATATGGCTCTGGATTTGCATACTGTACCGTGATTGGCTGTTATATTTTATGATGCAACAACACTACATACTCTGTTTCTTAAATGAATGAATTGGCTTTTTTTGCTTTCACTTTGTCTTCTCTGATCCCTGAAATTAATTCTGCTCAAAGAATTAGGGTTTAATTGAAAAAAAAAAAAAAAAAAAAAAACTTTATGAAGTTTAAAGTGCATGAATAATGAGGCCACAGGGGCGTCTGCTTAACATAGGCAGGGAATTAAACCCCCAAACCTTTCACTTCTCTGTGACAGGAATGTGTTTGAGACTAAACACTACATTTTGTACAAAATGTTGCTTCCTCTTTATCCGTTTATCTCGTTAATCTGCCGAACGCCAGTTTCAGTCTGTAAACAAATTGATGAAAAGCATAACACGGGAAAGAATCCCAGATTTCCGTCCACACTAATTGACACGTCAGCTTTCATTTGGTGTTTTAATTTGGTGTAGAAGTTACCGACTGCTCTAATCTGTTTTTGAAAGACTTCTTTTTAATAACTTTCTCAGATATTTAATTGAAAATTTGCAGCGTAAATTATGATGGATTGAGAGGCTGATTGCTGCATAATAAAACTCTCCTGTCAGCTATTTGTAAGAGAAGATTCAGCCACAATTTTGTGTGTGTGTGTGTGTGTGTGTGTGTGTGTGTGGACTCTGATATTACCCAACAATTAATCCCATTAAGGAACTTTAGTTTAATTAAAATCCTATTTTTTTTTTTCTAATGTAGTCATTCATTTTATCCCTGAACTTTCAATCAGCTCATTACTTCAGTGTTCCCTCTTTACATCCCTTTTTTTTTTCTCCATTTTTATTATTATTATTTCTTTACACTGCTTAGCATTGAGCCATTATCTCCTCTTCAGTCCTTGGCTTCATGCTTGCATTCACAGCAATTACGTTAGGCTCTGCTTGTGGAAAGATGCGGCCCTGCATGTTTAATTAATAAGGATAATGTACGTGACTGCTTTTCAGCTTGCGCGCTGATGAGAGGGCTCTGAAAGTACCGCTGGATCTCGGCTCCCTTCTGATTGTTGGTGAGGAGACTAAACGAGGGACGGGGAGCTCTAGATGTTTGTCTGGAGCCTCTTCATCAGTTTTAACTCTGAATAATGAACTAGTCGATACCAGCGGCGTAAACCTCAGGCTTCCACGTGATACGAGACGATTCGAAAGACAATGACTCGGTATTTCTGACTGTGATTTTGGTTCTCGAGTCAGTGATTTGATATTTAACAATACCTTCACTTCTTATGAATCCTGTATTCATAATTCATTACTTTATAGCATTATAGCTATAAGCATTATAGACTATATAATACCTTATAATGTCCTTAACATATCATTCCTCATAGCGCTTTATAAAGCATGATCATATAACTTTATAGCATTACAGGATACATGGTGCATTACAATATTTATTAATATATACTGTATGTTGTAATGCATTATGTATATCCTAGCTTATGATGCATTATGTAACTTTAAAGTAGTCATATGCTTTATAAAGTGTTATGAATGCTACTGTAAGTATAATATTGAGGCAGTATGAGGTGGTAACACTGCTATATAACATGGAATAGTTATGGTTATAATGCATTATAAATACAGGGTTCATAGTGTTACCGGTGGTTTTGTGTACCTGTATAAGAAACAAGAAATCATGTCCAATTAAAAATAAATAAAAGACGTGAAATTAAATTGATTTATTACACATTAGTATGCATTTCTATGGGCTGTGGCTTCACTGAGGTCAAACGTGTTTTAGTTTTATGGTATTTATGGCAAGTCATTTTTAATTCGAAACAATTTGAATGTCATCACATTGTGGCTTTCCGTCATTATTATGACCCCATTGTGTCATTGTGTAAAAGCTTTTTTGTCAGGAGCTTTTTAAATTAAATTAAACAGCTAATCAGACAAGAGAAGAGAACAATGTCAGTCCGTACATGTTGGTCTTAGCGACGCAGAATCACTCGGACTGCTCCACTTGTCTCTCAGACGGTGGAACTTGAATGTTCCACTGATGTTCTCTTGGTTCCGGGTTCGGGACAGTTCTTGTTTTCTTACACTCTGTGAATAAACTCCTATAAACTTTCCCTCATAATATCAGATTTAACAAGACGCTGATCTCAGACCAGTTCAAATACAACTCTTCTGTTTGTAGTAAGTGGCCTTGAACCGCTCGGGCCTCGTTTTGGTTTTGAATGTGTTTTTTTTTTTTTTTTGCTGAAATGTTATTGTGTCTTCGAGCACTTCAGAGTGTCACGAGGTGTGTTTTTTGGTGTCTTAAAGCACCCGAGCAGAAAGATGAAACTGTTTGACCTTCTCACGGTTCACAGCAGAAGAAAAAGCCAGCGCTGTATAATCTTCGGATATTGATTTATTTCCTCTGCTTGCTCACTGTTAAATGGTTTCTCCTCACATGAACCGCTGATGTGCAAACCTGGAGCGAGCTCATTTCTTTTACGGTATCTCAAAAAAAAAAAAAAAATCAAAGTTCTTCGCTTGGTGTAAATGGAGGAATTTTAGAGTAAAGTTATTGTTTCTATAGTGACGGCACATTCGCAGAGCCTTGTACGGTCGACGCTGCATATACACGGATTAAAGAAATCAATAATATGATGAAGTTTTTTTTTTTAATTTTATATAGTTTACTTAAATTGCATGGAAGGAGTCTCCAGTGTCAGTGCTTTGTAACAGTCAGAGGTAAAGCTGCATGGTTTTAACTAACTTTGAATTAGCTTAATTTGAGAATGTTCTATAACATTAAATGTAGCTATAAATGAATAAAAAATAAAAAAAATGTTGTTCTTCAGTAAATTTCTGTAGTACGAGAGAAATAAAACACTTTGGGACCTGCTTAACAGTAATTCCGCTTCACCAACCCATCGCTCATTATTGTGCGACAACAGAATGACACAGAGTTTGCGATTTTTATTAGCGGCTAATATAAAATCGGGTTTGGATTTATTGCTGATGTGCAGGAGAAGAAAAGTTACACACACACACACACACACACTCATTCACCAGTGCTCTTTGTATCTGAAGCTCTTAGGAGGCTTTTGTTCAGAGTAATTTCAGGTGTTTACACCTCGATTCCACAATTATTATCCTCTTCAGAGCGTACAGTTGAGATTATTGCCGCTCGGATGTTCTGCACCTGCCGGAGAGTTTGAGCTGAAGGAGTCTGATTCATTCACCTGCTCTGAACCCCAGGCACTGTTCTTTCAGCAGCCATTCAGTACAGTGATTTAATTCTGACCTGATTAGATTTGATCCTATTCTCCTGCCGTCCACGAGTCATCCTCCATTGGCCTGTCACGATCCGACGGCGGTGTGCGGAAGGAAGCGGAGAAGAGCTCTTCCGTGTGAAGCGACCTTAGACATCATGACGTCTGTGCGAGAGCGGGTCTAAGGGAAGGCCTACAGGAGCTGAGAGCATCGGGAGGACACATGAGGATGAGGATACATCTTAGAGGAGCCACTGGATTGGTCTCTTATCACAAGCTGCTCTCCGTAGTTTAATGCAGTTGATACAAACAGACACACGGTTGAGCTTCGTGGTGGTCATGTGGCAGTAAAACGGAAACGGGCCCGGCTTTGTCAGAAGGGAAAATGGACACAGGAGTATTTTTAGTCCTTCGTTTTGCATCCACAGCAAATCCGTGCACTGAGCAGATGCTCGACGACGGTCATCACAAACATGACGGACTCACACTAATCAAATGATTACGGCAATATCAGCGTACGTGCAAATGTCCACACATATGCTCATGTTTAGTCAAGTCCGCTGTTCACAAGCAGATATGACTGTGTTTCAGAGAATATAGCTACTCACAAACAAATAAATATTAAAGAAGAATGGAAGAAGGAAGGAAGGAAAGATGTTTTACAAACATAATCTCGACCCGCATAAACACGCAATTAACTAAGACAGTTGATCTGTGATGAAAGAGAAAACAAATTTATTTTCTTTCCAACTTTCTAATAGATAAGGTCATTATCTATTTAAAAAGCCGGTGATAAACAGTAGCACATCTGCACACCGCCTACTCTCTAATGAAAATAGAAGTGAATTATACCGAATGATTCTGTTCAAATGATTCAGTTCAAATGATTCAGCTCAAATGATTCACCCAAAAGTGCCATAAACAGCATGTTTATTTCTTATAAGCGACATGATGAAAGTGTATAAAGTTAACGGCTTTGACAGTCACGCAAACATTCTGCTCTCAGTGTGTGTGTGGGTGTGTGTGTGTGTGTGTGTGTTTGGATATCACAGGCAGATCACATCCAGCAGACAGAACTTCCACAATAACACCACACTCTGGCTGCTCTGATTGGATTACGCGCTTCTGTCACTGCTGTGATTGCCACTTTCACTCGATATGCTGTGACCTTTTCTATAGCACAGAGACACCGAGGGCGCGATTCACCCTGTGTGTGTGTGTGTGTGTGTGTGTGTGTTCATGTGGTTGTGAGTGAGTGATGGGCAGAAGGACTCCTAGGTGTCAATATTATCTGATTAGCTCATCAGTCTTGGTGTAGCGATTTCACAGAACCACTAGAACCTGGGAGAGGGAAACCTTCATGCTTTGTGTGTGTGTGTGTGTGTGTGTGTGTGTGTGTGTGTGTGTAGTATAATTTAAAGCTGAGTGCCAGCTTGTAGAGCAATTTAGAGCCTCTATGTTCCAAAAAAGAAAATGAAAACGAAAACGTCAAAGTTCTCATCATTTCAATTTGAAATGCATTACATGCAACAGGTGCTGGTGCACGTTTTTTTTTCCGCATTTGCATCCCTTTTTCCAATTTCTCTTGGTTTTTTAAGAAAAAAAAACAAGCAAACAAACAAGCAAATATATAAATAAATAAATAAATGTTAAACAATGTAATATAAAGTAATGAAAATGAATTTATTTATGTATGAATTTATTTATTTATTTATTTTCCTAAGGGCAAGGAAGCTGGGATATGAACAGCATTTTAAATTAATAAAGGCATGAATGAATGAATGAATGAATGAATGAAGGAATGAATGAGATTGACTTCTTATTTTAGCTGAATAATTCCAGCAGTCACTATGGCAAAGAGACAGAGAGAGAGAGAGAGATAGATAGACAGACAGACAGACAGACAGACATCCTGTCTCCCTGTTCCCTCCCTTTCTCTCGTGTGGTTCTGTCCCTCCATGCTCCGACAGTGGAGAGAAAACAGAAGCGTATCATCTTATGTCATCTGCAGTGCAGTAAAAGCAGGAACACTTCACGTAATGAAATTATTCATGAGGCACATGCTAGCGTGGAGATCCTCTTCTCTCCCATCGATTTTCTTATTAGTGTAAGCACATTCAAACAGAAGACCAATTCGCTTACATTCCGTCGTTTTTTTCATTACCACCACGCAGCATAAATAAACATGAAACCCCCAGTGCAGTGTAGCGACTGTACGACCGCCTGCATTTACATAGGCTTTTTTTTCCCTGACCTGTCTCCTGAGTGCGCTGGAAAGGCCAGGCGTCCATTGATTTTTGCCGACTTTAATACAACAGAAGAAAACAAAACAAAAAAAGTGTAAGAAGGTGTAAAACCGCAGAGCATGTGAAGCGGAATCTCACCACAAATCAACCGAAAGAATCTAGCGCATGTGAAGTGCTTATTATATATTAACCTAGCCCAAGGTGTATCCCATAATGCAGTGCTAGCGGAATGTACTAGCAGGGATGCTAGGCACGTTTCATTAAAACCATAGTGAGAGCCTGGTACATTAATAATGATGTTATGTGCGAGTTGAGGGAGGGTTTTCTTTAGTTTTTTCCTGAACGGAGGTCAGGAATTACAAGTTACGAACTCTAGTTGAATGCAGCATAATTCTTTATGATGATGATGATGATGATGATGATGATGATGATGATGATGGGAAACAACACACAGTGCTTTTACTGTATGTATTCGTACTGTTGGAATATTTCACTTTTTTTTCTTCTCTTTCTTTCATGTGCTGCACTTCCTGCTTGTCTGAACAACAGGTAAGTGATCTCTAACTGTCTAATAGTTGATCAGAGGTGTATTTGAAAGCCTGTGGACTTCTGCGTTGTGTTTTTCACTTAAAGATGTGAAGACGTGTGTCCTGTAGTAAGACCTTCCCAAAACTCGCACAGTTCCACGTACACAGTGTTGCCCTCACACTTGGCATTCGTTTTTTTTTTACAGAAAAAGTAACACCGTAACACCACTCTTACCAGTCCTTGCTAATATCAGCTAATAATTTGAGCTGCTTGATTGTATGCAGCTACAGCTAAAGTCAGCCTGCAAATTGCACAAAGAGTTTATCATTTTTAGTTGCAACGATCAAAACTTTCTCCTGTTCAACATGCCGTGAATCTCCTTTTATTCTCCTACTAACAAGACTCACCAGCGCGCTGTCCTTGCAGTTTTTTTTTTTTTTTTCCTTCCATGTGTCCCAACTTGTGACCTGATTGGTCAGGAGGCACAAAAGTCCTTGATGTCAATATGACAAAACAAAAAAAAAAGTTGGCAGAATCAATAAGCACTTTTAAATTTCTGCAATTTCCTTCAAGATCAATAAAGTATCTATCTATCTATCTATCTATCTATCTATCTATCTATCTATCTATCTATCTATCTATCTATCTATCTATCTATCTTTTATCTATGTATTGTATTTGCTTCTATGAAGTACATCTGTAATTTTTGTCCTTTTGCTTTTTGCTGCGAGTGGGAAGTCACTTCGCATACCATATTTACATACGCTGTTATTTTTAGTGACACTGCAAAGTTGCAATCTCAGTTTGTCACTGCCATGTTGTCCTCCATGTTTGTTTTTGCCACTTCCTTGCTCTGCAACTAGCTCCCTGATTGGTCGGGAGATAAAAAGGCGATTGACTTCACTTGGTGCTTTTCTGACAAGTTTTTTTTTTTTTTTTTTTTTTTGAAGCTCTAATTGTGGCTGGAAGTGCTTCTTAAAAGTGCTTTTTCATAGTCTTCCCACTTCCTGTTGGATTACATGCACAATGAGCACCAAGTGTTTATCATCACTCTCATTTAGGCTTGTAATCTCCAGCTACAGATTGGAACCAACATTCCCTGAAGGGCCAGACTGTAGCCTTCTCTTTATCCCCTTCCCTCTCTCTCTCTCTCTGTCTGTCTGTCTCTCTTGTTCTTTCTCCTGCCCTTTCCTTTTGATGTGGCTCGATGTGTGCAAGCTGCTCCTGCTTGATCTGAGGCGCATTCAGAACAATTGCTTCGCACCTCGTTTTATTCGGCCAGCGCGCAGCCGAGCGTGCCATGGCAGCATACGCACTTCTGTCTCTTCTTGTTGTCTCGGACATGCTGGGAGCACAATGGACCATACACACACACACACACACACACACATACACGAATACCTACATACATAGACTGTGCTAGTTTAAGTACAGAGACGAGAGGTGTGTGTGTGTGTGTGTGTGTGTGTGTGTGTTTCCAAGCGCTGTGTAGTTATTTATTAGCTCATTAGCTTCACCCAGGCAGCCTTGGATAAAAAAAAATAAAAAAATCCCCAGAGTACTTCCACAGAGTTCGGTGTGGTGTGATCTAGCAAATGTGTGTGTGTAGTTACAGAGGGATCTGAGTTACAGCCAGGGTTCCACCAAGCTTCTGGAAATATCCTGGACAATAGATAGTTTAAAGACGAGTTTCAAGTCCAGCATTTCCTCCTCCTCCTTCACCTCAAAAAAAAAAAAAAAAAAACTATGCAAAGATTCCACCAAACATGGAGGTCAGAATTGCCGTTCATGTATTTTATTATGATTGGAAGCGCTGGTTTGACGTTAGCATGACTCTAGCTTGTCAAACTAGCAGCACATGACATTCAGCGCAACAACAAAATACAATTTTCCACAGTCATTGCCACTATTAGCGATGTTCAGTACCCAAATATCTCGGAAGAAACGTATCTACTCTTGAGCAGGAACTGTACAAGACTCTGGAGCTCAGAAACAAACAAACAAACAAACAAAAAAACAGTCTTCCCTGAAAAAGTTCCTGAAAGGGTTATTGGGTGGAATCTCACCTAAAAGGTTCCTGAGTGTCTGTAGTAATTACTGTAGTGGAAATTCAAACTCGTTTGATGTCCCTTGGCTTCCTGAAATGATTCCTGTAGTGGCAACATGCCCAAAGTTCCTGAGTTCCTGAAATGGATACTCATTCCTGAGAAAGTCCCTTTGCTGGAAAAGTTCTTCAGTTCCTAAAAGGGCCTGAAAAAGTGGGTGGAAAGGATCTAGTGCTTGAGACAGGTCTCTGCTGTATATTCCCCTTAAAGGGATCCCACGTTTGCTTTGACCTCGCATCCAACAGAAACCATCTAAAAACTTATAACATCGGTACCTCGGTGATTAAGGCTCTCCACTAGTGTCACTGGTGACTGGAACATTGAGAACTCTATGTGAGGTTCTATGGAGATTCCTACAAATAAACCAGAAGCTCTGGTTGGAAGGTAAGAATACTTCATTATTCAATAAATTCTTCCCTTGAAGAACCTCCTTTACTAACTACACAAGTGTGGCACAAACTCCAAATTATTGCTCATTATTTTCTGTTTCATTCCTAGAACTTGTGATTTCAAATAAAGCTTTTGGTGCTTGATACACTTTTAGAGACAAAAATGGTTCTCCACGGGTTCTTTAAGTCTTTATTGGATAATGTAGGCTCCTTAGCTTCCTAAAAGGGTTCTATACGGAAAGCTTTGGGATAGGGTTGTATTATTCTACACAGAAACTTTAAGGGCTCCTCCAGAGGGACAACCAAAGAACTGTTATGGGGTGTGCATTTCTGTAGATAGGTCAGACAGATCAGAATCTGATTTCACTGAGTCCAAGCAGGACCTTAGGACATGTCAAATCAATCCTGACCCTCCAACCCAAATCAAAAGCAGCTAAAAGAGCCCATAAGGCTTCTAAACTTTCTCAGAAGAGAAGTTTCCAGGTTCCCAAAGCAGATTTTTCTGGAACAAACCAATTTGTACTAGTTTCTTCTTCTTTAATTGACTTAATTAAGACGGAGATCAGCATCGTGTTGCTGCACGTTACATGGATGTAAATTTAAAAAAAAAAAAAAACACCCTCTGCTGGTTGGAATGCTAATCACACTCCCAATGAAAAGACTGATGAATCGTCCTGTTCCCTTAAACCTATCTCGCTTTCTCTGGCGAAATTACACCTGCGCTGTGGGATGCCTTTCATGGGCGGAGCTAATTAGCAATCTATAAAAACGCAAACAGAACCCAAGAAAGGACGACGAGCCAATTTTGCAAAACAATTATTGCAGGTTTGGAAACATTTTAAAGCGCTACCAGCTGCACCTTTAAGACTCCAATACACACACACACACACAGAGAACAGGCATCATTTCAAACACAGCGTGGGTACTAGCTGTTGTCGGTAAAAAAACAGTGGGGTTCCGAGCAGGATCGGGCATCGCTCTGCTTTCATGCATGCCAATGCTGACTGAACCTGGGAGATAGGGATGGAAAAGGAAGAGAGAGAGAGCGAGAGAGAGAGAGAGAGAGAGAGAGGTAGTAGAGGAGGTATACCTGTATAAAGGATATAGAACCATGTCGTGTTAATAATGCAGTCCTGTGTTTTTCATTTCATCATGGAAGTGATTTATGGAAGGAGTCTCCAGTGTCAGTGCTTGTAACAGTCAAAACTGCACCTCTAGGTTTTCTGGCATCTTCATCAGAGGTGTTTATGCTTTGCAGTGCCTCAGTAACATGACAAGCTGTTTTTTTTTTGTTTTTTGTTTTTTTTCTTATTAACTTCAAGAGAGAGGAAGAAAGTGATTCTGGTGAAGGAACAACTGTTTATAGCTGCTATAAGGTTAATAAGAACTTGTTTCCAGAATGTTCCACAGCATTAGATGTAACTGTAAATGGATAAAAAGTACGATGTGTTGTTCTTTAATCGATGACAAATTTAGGAAAATGATCAACATCGGGTTTGTAACAGTAACGCCGCTTCATCACAACACGCCATGGCTTACTATTTTCCTATAACAGCACGGCACTGAGTGTTTTATTCCTCTTATACAACAGCAATTTTCTAAGGTTTACATGTTGTTATTTATTAATTAACAACACATCGTGCTTTTTATCCATTTGTAGATACATTGTTGATATATGTTGAGATAAAGAACTATAGTGTACACAACCATTATATTATTAGCATGTGTCAATGATGTTCGTTCATAAACATTGTAAATTGCATGTCAAGGTTCTTTATTAGCTCTATGAGGGTGATGGATTTAAACAAACACACACATACACACACACATACACACACACACACTCCTTCATTCTGAGTCTCAATTACAAACAGTCTTCTAACCGGA
Organism: Pangasius sanitwongsei; assembly: GCA_037576675.1. Classification (NCBI taxonomy): domain Eukaryota; kingdom Metazoa; phylum Chordata; class Actinopteri; order Siluriformes; family Pangasiidae; genus Pangasius; species Pangasius sanitwongsei. The sequence continues at coordinate 948,069 of CM075030.1, read as the reverse complement.
TTAGTTTTGTTTCTTACAACATGCATGTATTTATCACTCTCAGGGATGGCGGTCTGATCTAATATCTCCTCTCCATATTGATGTGACTCACTATCACGAGCAAAATCTGTTCCAGTAAGAGCTTTTTTATTCACAGCCGCAGAGTTACAGCCCTGAATGCAGCCCCTCCATTAGTGTTAGCGTCTCTGTTTAAAAAAGGCCTAATGATTCCGCGAGCTAGCGGCTGATAAAGACAAATCGGGGCAGGGCTTGATCGGAGGGAGCTCGTGAAACTAATACAGCTATTTTGGCCTGGATAGTGACATTGATTTGTGGCCGTTTGATTACAAATGCTGTGTTGGGGATATGTTAGGGAAGCAGAAAGATGAATGTGGTTGAAATAATGTATTGTTGTGTCCCGGAGAGGTCGATTAGTCAAAAAGCACTGGAGCAGAGAGACGGTGATATTCTGGAATATATTCTGTTGTTACAGAGGATAAAACATTAAGATTTAACATTGTGGCTTTAAATACTTTGTTTTAATCCAGGCTTATTGTTCGTTTTTTCTAAATTGAAATGTAATAGTAGATGTGATTTATCTGAATAGGACTTTCTGTATTATTTATTTATTTATTTATTAACCCATCTTTGCCACGTGATGTCATCAACAGGCGTCTCCGGCTTACTAAATTTGTTCAGTATTTCTTTAAATCTTGAAACACCGAGCGTATTTAGGTGCAGTGAGCCGTCTCCATCATTAGTAAGCTCTGTATCCTGGTCAGGGTCGTGGTGGAACTGGGAACACCAGGCGTGAAGTTAGGGATAGGATGCTAGTCCATCGCAGCGCACCGTGCACACACTCATGCACTTACTCATTCACACACTCATTCACACACTCATTCACACCCAGTCCACATAGTGGCATGTTTATGGGAGTCTGGAGGAACCAAGGAACTAGGATGAACCCCACATGGAGAACACTGAAACGGACAGTAACCCGAGTTCAGGATCGAGTCGTGGACTCTGGAGCTGCGAGCCTGTCCAGCCAGCCATTTAATCTTAAGATTGACTTTCCATAATAAATAAAACACTTTACTGTTATAGGAAAGTAATTAACTTTGTGGTGGTAACAGTGACTCTGCTTCATCACACCTTAATGACATGGAATATTTTCCTACTACAGTGCGCTAAATGTTTGAAAACATCATACTTGAGATCATTTTCGAAGTAATACTGTCCTCGGTATAGCTGTTTAGTGGAATTGATGGCTTTATAAGAAAAACGAAGTCTTCAGCAAAGTGTGAAAGAATTTAGAACAAGACACACTTCCTAAATTATTAAACACATTGCTGACCTTTCCTTGGCTGTGATGAGGCTCAGGAAAGGAAATCACATCAACATTTGTCCACCCCAACAGCTGACGTTTGGCAGAACAGAAAATCGGCAGGCGGAAAAAAGCAAATCATATAACTGAACAGTCTGAACTTTGCTTGCGAGTGTTATTGCAGGTTTGAACCCAGACAGAGTTTGGTGTGAGGAGAGAAGCCCAGAGTGAGAGTGAGACAGGTTCAGGATTCTGACTCATGGATCTCATCATTTATTTAGCAGGGTGTTATTGTGCATGGTTTGTGCCTCGTTGCTCACCGTGCCTCTTTTTTCTTCTCTTTCTTCCTGCTCGGTTTCTCTCTTGTTTTTTTAACGTGACGTGTGCAGCCATGCTTCTTATGTAGACAGGAGTGTTTCTGCTCTCCGAGCTTTGAAGTGTCAGACTGCGGCGTTGAGCGATCAGACAGGATCTGATGCACTATGAAACGTAAGCAAGGCTCCGAGACGAGCTGCCAAGACGTCTGGTGACACTCCCATGCTTGGAGTGATGTTTCACTTTTTTTTGTTATATCACATACTGTATATGTCTGTATGATGTTATAGGAAAATAATCAGTGACAGCATGGTGTGATGAAGAGGAGTTACTGTTACCATGCTGCTGTGAATTATAATTATAAACGCTGAAGCATTTTCGTCCTCTTATACCATAGCAGATTTCCAACGATTGCAATTTTTATGCATAGAATGACATATCATACTATTGTACCATAAATTGTCCTATAAACTGTACTATACTATCGTACGTATTATAGAATGACATATCGTACTCTTTATCTATTTATAGTTACATTTAATGTTGTGGACCGCCACAAGAGACAAGTTTTTTTCCTCTTATCACTTGTGTTATAGCAGCTATGAACAGTCGTTCCCACACCAGTCTCTCTTTTTTCTCTCTATTGATTATAATAAAAAGCATAAGCATAAGCTCCTCTGTCCTGAAGATGCCGGAAAACTTAAAGTTACAGCTTTACCTCTGACTGTTACAAAGTGCTGACACTGGAGACTCCTTCCGTAATTGTTAAATAAACTTCTCCTTACTGTAAGAATACCTCATTGCATCTGCATTTTTTTCCTAACCCGTTGTTCTCGAATGTACTCGAAAATTAACATAATAGAAAATCATCAACACCTTCTGACCAATCGTATTCGTGAATTCAGCAGCGCTGTGTTATAACGAAGGCCTTGTCAGTCTCCCGCTGGTTCATATCCGTATAAAAGAAAGGTAATACATTAATAAGCAGAGCCAAAGTCTTAAAAAAAAAAAAAAACCCTCATTATTCCTTGAACACCTTGATCTTACATGAGCTGGCTGACATTAAACTAAAACTTCAGTGTAGGTCTCTGTGCCCTGCTTGTTCTCAGGTAGAAAGAATGACATTCAAGAGGATTAGTCTGGGACTTTTGAATTTGGCAGGATGCTAGCTTGTATGTGGTATGAGGGATACTCCCTGAGAGGGAGCTAGACGAGCACCTGAGGTGTGGGGACCACATATATAAGGACAGATTATGGAAAATGGAAAAACAGAAAGCCGGATTGCTTCATAATTCATTTCAGATTGTTCCTGTCCTCTCCTGGGGCCGGTGGCTGGTTAGAGACCTCGTCTCTCCAGCAGGCCTGTGTATCTCAGTGGGGAGGAGGAGGTGGAAGAAGTGGAGGTGGATGGAGCAGTGAGCTTTCTGCAATCACCTCGACCTGCTCGGACAACGCTGGCATCTTTAATCAGCTCTCCTCCCCTCCACATCCCGTAACCAGGGCAACAGCCGGAGCCATTTGTCTGGCCTGAGGAGAAAGGCAGGGAATTGACTAATGGCCGGCAGGCATGGAGAGAGAGAGAGAGAGAGAGAGAGAGAGAGAGAGACCAGAGAGAGAAATCTGAGTGTGGCTTACATGGAACTAAATTTAATGGAATTCTTTCTCTTCATATTAGACGTTTGGACCTAGCATGGATGTAGAGGAGCAGGAGGCTTTACATCTTCCATGTTTTCTTGCCATTAAGGTACATCACTGGAACAGGAGCATGATCTGTCATGCATGTGGATGTTAGCACTGAAGTGAGGAGATATAAGGAGAAGGAGCTCATCTACACTCTCCTAACCTTAGAATCCCATGGAACGAATGCCATGTTTTGAGTACAGCTATTGTATCATCAACCATTTTGAATATCCACTGTTTTCACTACAGCCTCAGAAGCCCTCTGTTTACACAGCTGATGAAGGACTTTTGTTCAAACCGTTCCTTTTCTCTGGAAACTTTGTGTACCATGCTGAACTTACCACCTCTACCACGATATAAACTATATGGCCAAAGGTTTGTGGACCCCTGAGCATCACACCCATATGTGGTTCTTCCCAAAACTGTTGCCTCAAAGTTGGAAGCACACAATTGTATAGAACGGAACTAAGAGGCCCGAACCTGTTCCAGCATGACACTGTCCCTGTACACAGAGCGAGCTCCATGAAGACCTGCTGGAGTGGAAGAACTCGAGTGTCCTGCACAGAGCCCTGACCTCAACCCCACTGAACACCGACTGCACCCCAGACCTCCTCACCCAACATCAGCGCCTGATCTCACTAATGCTCTTGCAGCTGAATGGATGAATAATGCATTCATATTCATTTACATCCCTAGTGCAGATTGTCCTGGTTTAATATAGACTGCAGCATTCTCAGTTTAAATATAAACAAGAGGAAATTAATTTATCTCATCATCGTTCCTCGTCACGTTTAGTGCTGATTTCTGCTCACTGGGGAATTTTATGTCTTTTAATCCTCTCCTTCATCATCATCACCTCTCTCTCCTGCTTAACAACTCTGCTCCTTGTTCAAGAAAAACTCAGAGTAAAAAGGAAAAGATATAGACAGTATAATATGGAGGTGAGAGATAGAGTATCGATTGGATCTTAAGTTAGTCAGGTCTAAATGGAAGCGTGAGGCCAGTCGAGCCACAGGGGGTTGTCCAGAGGCTCAATTTTCTGGACCTTGTTCTGCTCTTGACTAAAAGGTCAGCAAAGATTAGTGAGCGTTAGCCCGGCTCATAGCATGGCTGTATCTGTGACAGATTGATCTTTTCTTCTTTTTATTTCCTCTCCCTTCTCACCTTTAATCTTTCTTTCAGTTTGAGGTTTGGAAAGACTCGACAACCAAGATTGCCCCACTTCTGATGTCGCTCAGTTAGTGGCTAGTTGCAGTTAGGTTAGGATTAGCGCTAAATCTGTAAAGAGATTTTTCCTACAGCTGGAGGATGTGCAATTTCATCTCGGCCCAGTGTCTCTGCTAGTGCTAATGCTAATGATCACCATCTTGGAGCCAAAGACTGTGTGCTACACTCTTTGGAAAAAAAAAAAACTATTCCTCAGTCATACTTTTAGGATATTCTAGCTTTCCTATGCAGCTTTAGCTGTGGAACTTGAAAGGAATTGTCTCTGCTTAAATGACTAAACTACTAAAAAACATTTTGAGCCAAATTTCCAAGGTTGTTCTATACCTGTCCAAAACCTTTTCGACCACACCTTGATGAAGGTTATGTTAGTTTTCCCTTGTAAGACTATCAAGGCTAGCTTTCGCTCACAATGTTAGCTTTCACTCTGAAGGTTAGCTTTCACTCTTTGGATTAGTTTTTTGGTCACTAGGCTAGCTTTGAGTCATTAGCCTGCTTGGAATTGAAAAGGAAGTTCAAGAGTAAATATAGATCTTTTGAAAGCTCTGTGGGAGGAAAAGGAAAAGGTGACATCAGCCTGGTGATTGGTCATAGGGAATTATTATGCAAGCTTTACTTAATATTAGCCCCGCCCACTTTGCCTAAAGAAACCGTAGAGTCCCAAGACCAACATTAGTAATATATGTATCTGCGTCTCCGTCCACCGCTCATCTGCATCTCCGTCCTCCGCTCACCTGCACGTGTCTCTGTCTTCTGCTCATCTGCATCTCCGTCCTCCGCTCACCTGCATGTGTCTCCGTCCTCTGCTCATCTGCATGTGTCTCTGTCTTCTGCTCATCCGCATCTCCGTCCTCCGCTCATCTGCATCTCCGACCTCTGCTCATCTGCATGTGTCTCCGTCCTCCGCTCATCTGCATGTGTCTCTGTCTTCTGCTCATCCGCATCTCCGTCTTCTGCTCATCTGCATCTCCGACCTCCGCTCATCTGTGTCCACATCCTCCACTCATCCGCGTCCGCATCCTCCACTCACCCGCATCCGTGTCCTCCGCTCATCCGCGTCCGTGTCCTCCGCTCATCCGCATCTGCGTCCTCGTGACCTGCTGCTTATTGACTTCTTCATTCGCTTATTTAGTTTGATTCGTTCATTGAGTCGCTTGCTGCAGGCGCTAATTACTGAACTGGAACGTGAGGAGAGAAAGCCAATCTACATCTAGCCAAGAGTACACATTGTTTTTTCCATTCATTGTTTTACATTCACTCACACACTCACACACTCACACACACACACACGCCCGTAATCTCTGACACCTGGCAGCATATGTTCATGTGTACATCTCAATCTTTTTGCCTGTTTGTTCCACTGAGAACCTGACAGAAGAACCCAGCACTGTGGAAAATATTCAGTGTTATTCTCTCTCACTCTCCCCCCTCCACTCTCCTTCTCTCTCTCTCTCTCTCTCTCTCTCTGTCAGTCTCCCTCTGTCTCTGGCTCTCTCTCTCCTTCTCTCTCTCTCTCTCTCTCTCTCTCTCTCTCTGTCCATTATCGACACCCTGTTGTTTAAATGGCTTTGCCGGAACCTTTGACATGCTGTCAGTGTTTTGGAGATTACACTCGTCCTCCGTCTCCATGACAGAGAGTAAAGCAACAGAAGAAAAGATAAAAGGATACTTGAGGAGAAAAAAGGTCTGAATGATGGACTGATCTATTACAGCTCAGTTCTGTGAAAGAATTTGTCCAAAGTGACAGTCTTAATCCCATTCAGCGGACATGTGTGGATGTGTGAGTCTCCAAACGTCACTTTTTTATTTGCACATGAAAACTAATATACGTCATCCGAGGCAGGTAATGTGTTTCAGAATCCCTCTGCATATTAGTTTATGCATTTAAATGGGCCCTAATGTCATTGCGCTCAGTCCGTGTGTTTGGGTTTGTTATTTGCGTCAGGTTCTTCGTAAGGTCAACTCATTTTAGTCTTAAAAAAAAAAAAAAAAAAAAAGCCAGAACCCGTCAGCATGATGAAACAAGACAAAAATGTGGATTAAACACAGGACATTTTAATCAATCCTGATCCAGAGTTTAGATCTGATTCCTGCACGCTGGTTCTAATCATATTCATAATCACAGCACTGCTCCCAGTGTGCAGAAACGCAGGAACCGAGCCATCAGAGCACGGGGACGCCCTGGCCACCAATTTCCAACAATCTGCCCTTCCAGATTGCTCTTTGGCCACCAGTTTCCTCTAATCCAGGGGGAACGTATTTGATGCAGTATCAGGCGAGGGATTAGAGTTTTAATTCACTGAAAGCTGTCATTTGGGAGCATGTAATGAAAAACAAAAATACACAACATATGTTACAAAATAAAGCTGCAGAGTTTATAGTGTTGAAATCATTTATATACTTTATTGGCTTTAATTAAGTTTGTGTATTTTTATATATCTACTACTACTATAATACTACTACTTCTACTACTACTACTACTAATAATAATAATATAATTGTCGCCATTATTATTATTATTATTAGTAGTAGTAGTAGTAGTAGTAGTATATGCATCTGTTAAATCACATGGTCTTTGAAATATGTATTTTATTTTATTTTATTTTATTTATTTATTTATTGTAAGTACTAAACCTTCCAGAAGGCTATTATTGGAGTTTTTTCTTCCTTCCTTCCTTCCTGCATTCCTTCCTCAGTATAACATTTATACTTCCATTTTTAATACATATAGAATTTCTTTCTTTCTTTCTTTCTTTCTTTCCTTGTTTTCCTTCCTTTTGTGTGTGGCTGTATCTCAAGACAGACAGACAGACAGACAGATAAATAGATAGATAGAAAGATATTTGTATATAATATAGAATTTTTTTCATAATAAAGTAGCTCAATATTGTTAACCTGTTTTAACCTGCTGATGTTTTTATTCCACTTACCATTTTCATCATATTTATCTACTTTCTTTTTAAAGTGTACCTTTTCGTTCTGATTCCTGTGGTCTTGCTACACTGTATGTTCTAAATGGAAAAACATTATATACATAGAGCTTACTCGTTAAACAAAATTCATAAGCCATGATCCCAACGCAGACTTCCGACTTCGACGCACCACCAGTGGAGAGAAAACACCATCGCTATCGTCAGCCCATGCACCGTGTCATAAATGGACAGAAAGAGCCCAATGGCTTGGAATGTGCGATTTATTATCCGTCACATTTGGATTGTATGTGAGATTAGTTTTGCTGCTTTCTCACTCCAGTTTGACATGAGGCACCTGTGGAGATATGTGGGTGGATGGTCCACTCAGTGAAGTGGAACCTCTCCAAGTTATGCCATGGCAACAGCGCGTTCAGCTCGAAAACAACCTCCATCACATATGCTGCTGTCTTTATTAGTGACTGACAGGCAGGCAGTGGGTTATACGTACCGTATGCCTTGCAGAATTCTGATTTACTGTGCTGCCTTACACAACAGCGATGAGGAGATGCCATATTTCAGTCTGAGGATGTATCGATCAGCCTCCTCAGAGCCTCGTCAGAGCCTGGGACCAATTTTTAGAGCATCAATACAATCAGGAAGATGATCGTAGATCTGCGTACTGGCTCTGAGATAAATACGGGTTCGAAGACCCTTGCAAATATTAGGATGCACATATCAGCATTAAATTCTCTTTTAATTGCCCTGGAAGCCATCCCAGTGACTGCGAGCTGCTGCACAAAGCCTCGGCATTTGAATTACAGTTGGCGCAGTCCAGTTGAGCGTTCGTACTCTGCCTTTGGCTTCTTGCAGAGTGCTAACAATGCTAAGCATAATGTAATTAATTAAATTTAGCGCAAAGAGCTCTGAGCTCTAGGGAATATATGGGGCTTTGGCATGCAGAGCTGCGCATTTGCACAATTATCAAGCTCCTGGAATTGTTCAGAATAAAGCAGCACAGTTTATTTCTGAGAAGTTGATTTTTTTTGTTTTCAGAGGCTGCTTTACATCTAATCAGTCCTCTGTATTCCAGAGGCATAGCCATGGGTGGTTAATATAACATTTATATAGCACAGCGGATTATACACGTGTCAAACAACATTGTTTTGCACAGTAATTGCACTATAGTGATGTTCATAAGGTCAAGATTACGATGTTCATATTTAACCGCTCCATACGCCAAATGAGCTTGTTCATTCAATCACATTTTATTGGCTACCTGCTGTTATGGTGAGAAACATCAATCAGGATCATGAATCTTTCTATTTCTGTTTGAAAGATACTAGCTAGGTAGCTAGACACTGAGCTTAGGGATATCAGTGTCAAATACTATATACTAATACTAGTATATAGTAAATATTAGTATTTTACTTTAGTCATTTTCAGTGGAACTGTCATAAAGGGTTTTATGGCGATGCTAATCATATGGTGAGATTGGCTAATGCTAGACTGTGCCTTACATAATAAAATAAGAAACATACATGATAAAAAGAAAAAAATAAATCATGCCATCACCTTGCCTACTGCTCTCTGGCACCCATCCAAAGTGCATAAGCGCATCAAACACCAATATCATTGTACAGATCATGCGGTAATTTTATTTAACATATAACCTCGTCCCCCCTTAAATTAATTCCTAGCCAATCCCTGCTTTATAAGAAGAGCATCCAATCTTGTCTTAGATGATTGAGAAGCAATTCCAAATTATATTCCTCCGTCATGATGCAATGACACAGGAACAGACTTCTTTCCCTAATGGAGTATTGAAAAAGACATTCAGCATCTTTGATTCACATTCACTGTAAACATCAGGCTTTATTACGATTGATTGACCAGGAAGGAAATATGAAGTGAATAGAGTTAGGAAGTGATTGGATCCTGAGACAGGTTCCAGAGATCTGTGTTCTCTTTTTGTCCTGAAAAGCAGACAAATTTGTGGGATTGTTTTTCATCCTCGTGGTCATGGTTGTCACTAATACAAACCAGTGCTTTGATTTTTAAATTACAGTAGATGCAGTACGCTTTGCGGTTTCTCTGTAATATAACAAGCTGTGAGTTTTTTGTTCTATTAACTTCAAGAGGGGAAAACAGTGAACGATGAGGTCGGAACAGTAACTCTGCTTCATCGTACCACGCCGCTGTTGATTATTGTTCCATAACAGCACAAACAATAAGTATTTTATTCCATACTTAGAGAAATCTAAGCCGGGAAAATTTTATAAGAACCATACTGGTCTTCCCTTCCTCCAGCAGGAATATGGCATCATTTTTCAGCATGATGTGATTAATAGCAAGAGAAATAATCTCTACATAACTGAAAAGACGTTTAGCATCGTACTGAAAAGACGTTTAGCATCGTTATGCATGCTTTATTATGAATGATTGATAGTCCAGCTAGGAGCTGTGAGGGGAGTGAGGAGAATGCTGCGAGTTAAGGCATGATTTGATCTGCTGTTGCAGCTATAGCAGAACTTTTGGATTTGTTTCTTGGAAATCATGGACTTGATTGTCACTAACAGTGATTAATGTTCCCATCCATTCCAGCTGTGGGGTGTTTGAGGTTTTTGTAAGTGTGTTTCTTAGCAGCATTACCAAACACAATGACCATTTTGGCCGGTCGAGTTGGACTTAACCTGCGGATATAAATTTTTTTTCCTGCAGTGCAAAATCATGGTCAGTTTGTTCCACAGTTCTATTCTTAACACTTTTCCAAGTGAACCAAATATGACTGCAGGCTAACTGTCCACCCTACCCCCCAGTCCGAACAAAATCAGCTTCCAAAACTCTTTTTGGAACAACAAATTTTGTTCCTTTTAATGGAATTTGACTGTTGTATCTGGTCCGACTGTAATGATACTTCACCTCCAATTGCTTTGACATATTGGTGTGTCATGCTAATGGGCTCTATTTGAATATAAAATGGCTGCCTTGCTTGCTCATTGCTCATCCATCCTCTGTGATATCCACCCACTGAAATCAATCAGTCAGGAGATCCATACCTGTCTTACTACCTACGTACTGTTGACAGAGGCGTGATTGCTTTTATTGTCACTTCTGCTATCATTTTCAAATTGTTTTCATGAGGAGAGAATGCTCTCGATATTCAGTCTTAGAGTGTTGAAGTAGAAGGCAAACTGCCTCAAAAGGTTGTTTTTTTGTTGTTTTTTCTGCTCTCTGTGTCTTTCCTCACCTCTTCAGTCCAACCTTCTGCTTTTTCCCACTGAGTTAGTGCTATGCAGGAGGCTTCCTGTGCCATTTTAGCTGCTCCAAAGGTGCACACTTTTACTTAAATTACATAACTCAAATTGATCACAACATACCACCTCCACCAACTTCACCACCAAGTATGTTCTTTGTTGTAAGGTTTGATGTTTTTTTTTTTGCCTTATCTTCAAGTTTCTTTTCCATTTATTGACCTGTTATGTTTTCGTTATATCTACTTATTCCCTCAATTTTTTACACACCTCAGTAAAATGCTTAAGAAACATTTACATTTATATGGCATTTGGCAGACGCCCTTATCCAGAGCGATTTACCGAAGTGTTTTGAAGTCTCCATCAATAAATACATCCTCATAATGGTTCACTAGGTCAGGGACTAAGAGTACTATCAGTCAAAAAACCCTGTAGGGGAGGTGGTATAGTATGAAATAAGCACAAGACATATCAAGAACTATTTTTTAAAATAACAACAAATTGCTAATTTAAGTACTTCATTAAGAGGTCGGTTTTCAGTCATCTTTTGAAGACAGCTAGTGACTCAGCTGTTCACCCAAGTGCCAGAACAGAGAAGAACCTTAATGCAGGTCTTCCTTGTACCCTGAGAGAAGTTGGGTCTGAGTGAGCAGTGCTAGAGGACCGGAGGGAGCGTGGTGAAGGGGCTGATAAGTGCTTTAAGGTAGGTGGGTGCAGGTCCATTTTACGGCTTTGTAGGCAAGCACCAGTTTTAAATCTGACGCGGGTAGCCACAGGAAGCCACAGGAAGCCACTGGAGGAAGCATATCAGTAGGGTGGTGTGAAAGAACTTGAGAAAGTTGACTAGATCTGGATTGATTGCAGAGGTCGAATGCCATGCAGAGGCAGACCTGCCAGGAGTGAGTTGCAGTAGTCCAGTCTTGAAATGACAAGGGACTGAATAAGCACCTGGGTGGCATCTGTGGATAGAAATGGGCGAATTCTTCTGATGTTGTACAGGAGAAATCGGCATGAGCGTGTCAGTTTGGCAATGTGAGAGGAAAAGGGCAGCTGATTGTCTATGGTTTCTCCAAGGTTTCGTGCAGTGACAGATGGTGAGATCTAGAAGATTTCCAGGAAGATCACAAGATCCTGACATGGGTATGCATCTCCTAGGATGAACAGCAGTTCAGTTTTACTTTAAGTTCCAGCTTGATGAAATGTCTGCCAAACATGTTAAGATCTGAGCAGAAACATGAGTGTCTGAGGGAGGAAAGGTCGTACTTTTATTTCCTGCAACTATAAAAATTTATAAAATGTTGATGAATGAGCATAATTTCATAATTTGGCTTTTGCTGGATGAAAAGGAAGATTTGATTCTGTCCCCCAAATGCTCATCTGCATGTTTACTCTCACGCTGTTTCTTCTGTACCCTACTCAATGGTCATTTTTTTGTTTGGTTAACAGTTCTAGTTGACATTCTAGCTAAATAGTAAACCCTATGTTATAGGGTTCTACATACACAGAATATATACTGGTTACCTTAAAGGAACAAACTAAAAGTGCTAGGTGAAACCCTTTTAGTAAGAATGTATTCTGAGTTACATCTTCCTCTGAACTCTATTACAGCTGAAACTGTGTTCATTGACCTCAGGACTTTTTGTGCCTGCAACTTGTAAAAGGCTTTCACAGAGCATAATACTTTTGCTCTGCTTTCTTACCCTTTTATTTCACAGGATCCTCGGATCGTGGGATAATAATAGACCCCCTTAATGCTGTACTCAGTAAGGAAAATATATAGAGTCTTAATTCTGAATGTTGGAATAATGTAATGAAACAGAGATTTTTCTTTCACAGTATTACAACTCTGTCTGGCCCATTTTCAGCACGGGGATCAGCACAGAGCTATCTACTGATGAGCACAAATTACAGCTTTTGTGGCTGTCCGCAAGGCTCGAATCTGTCTTCATCACTTAAAGGTCTACCTGAGGCTTTGTGACGACTGTGTAGAGCAACGGTCAGAGAGACCCAGAGAGACAGAGAAGAGACGATCTAAAGCCAGTATAAAGTAGCACCAGCTCTTGTCTGCTCTTGAGTTGGCCTGGAGGGAGGCAGCTGTGCATGGCTGCTTTAATAATCAGAAGGTTCAAAGGATCCAACATCTATAGTAGCTGTCCTCAATATTTTATTACATTAAAATGAAAGCAGCCAGCTTCATGCTCAATCAGCTTGCTGCTGCTAAGCACTGGAGAGAATGTGCTTATAAAGCTAGTGCTGGGGTTTGAGAGATAGAAAAGAAGAGCTTTCTTGACTAATGCTTTGGACTTGCTGTTTTAGTTGCCCTCATCTCATCCTCTACCCACAACCAAGCTGAGGCCATAGATTGGTTCTGCCAGAGAGCATTGCTGATCAAAGGGTCCAGGGCTAAACTGTCAGAGGAGGGGCACTTTTCATGCATCGGTCACTTCTCTTTGCGAACAGGTCACTTGTGTGTGGTCCACAATGACAGCTCCGTAAATGGGATCAAATCAATGGGAACATTCTGTTCCGCTGCATTTGGAGCGGGATAAATATTGACCTTATTTTCAAGGGGTACTAATATTAGCTCCTGAATGATTTTTGGGTTTATTCTATATAAAAGTAATTCTAAATATATTGTTAAAATCAGGAAATAAAAAAGTGGATAATCAGTGACAGGACAGTTGAAACTCTGTGTGTGATTCATTTGAGAAATAATTCTGTTTTGGTTCATGAGGCTCAAATATGCTTTGTTGGTAGCACTGTAGGATTTGTCAGACGCCAAGATTGGTGTGAATGTTTACTACGTAGTTTCCTATCAAACTGCCAAATATTTTGATGATTAGTCATTAAAATGTATCTCAAATGCTTGGTGAAACTTGATGGCCCAATGGCTACCATCACTTTTAAGTAATTCTTAAATCTTAAAAACAGATTGGCTCTTTTTTTTTTTTTTAGAGTGCCAGCGCCTTCCGCTAAAGAACAGCTTAAATTATTTCTGACAGGAAGTATATTCTGTCCACACAAACACACACACACGCATACACAGACACACACGGGCTGACATTTGCAGAAGTGTCAAGCAGGTTGCATATGGCCTAGGAAAGCAGGATGGTGGCAGTAATTGCACCTGACAAGGTGTGGGGTCTCAGCGGCTCTAACCACGCAAGCAGTTCTCCCTCTGTTGGTCATGTCATGGGTGTGTGACACGTCTCCGTGCTGCCACTATAACTTCACAATAACCCCCTTTATTACCAGGCTGATGCAGTTCCATATAATATAGCACCTCTCTCAAACCCAGGTTCACTTAACAGAATCAGGCAAAAACAAAGAAATAACTTTATCACACATAATCATCATTGCAAAACAAGGCTTATTAAGGAGGTAAGATGAATAGCCTGGTATAATCAATGTACAATGAGCTGTATAATTGGTGGTTAATGTAATAGCATGGACGTACATTTAGAGGTGAGATCAATTGAAAAAATCTACAAAGGTAAAGTAATTATGTTCAGTCAGGATATGTTCAGTCAAGCTTTATGTCTTTGCCTGCAAACACGTTTACCTTTTTTTTACCTGTGTATATGCAATTCATACAGAAGATATTTAAATTGTTGTTCTTTTGGCAAAGCAGTGAAAATATAAATCTATTTGCACAATACATATACATTGAGTACAATTTGTTCAATTTTGATAGAGCAAGATAATTATACATATTTACTCCTCAGACATATCACAATTCTTAATTTTACCAAAATCAGTTAATCTGATTGACCTGATGATAATTTGCTAATGACATGTTTCCTTTTAAGTTCGAGAACTGACAGAGGAGCCACAGTCTTGGCAAAAAAGTGGCTTTTAGGGCATGGACAGGAAGGGCTCAGGCTGGAATCTTGGTGTTGTGCCATCCATTATAAGCAACCAGCTGCTCAGATGGCAGAGTCGCCTTGCTTACCAGTGGCACAGCAAAGACAAAGCCTCCCAGACAGGGGATGCTCATTACAAAGTTTGGCAGGCCTAGGTGGTCCGGGAGTAACTGTATTAACAGCCCATCTGATGAACTCCCTCAAGGAAGTTCCACAGATCCATTGTGGCTCATGCTGGCATTACTTGGCCTGTAATTAAGCCACACTGGCTGCAATCTCCGACCTTGGGGCCTGGGGCTGGATGAACCAGCTCACTTCAGCTTGTTCACGTAGTACCCAGAGCCGTCGGTAGTAGTGGCTCTGTGTATGCTGTAATTATACCCCCGGCTTTGCACCATAGAACTGTCCACTGTGCCTTTCTGTGACCTTCTTCATGGGCTGGTTAACAAATCCAGGATTGACAGAGACTCTGATATATAGTCCCACTGGCTGAGTGGTTGCGTAGCAGCTCATTGGTTGCACAGTGGCCTGTTGATAAATGGAGGTTTTGGTCATTCGCCTGCAGTGGACTTTATGAAGAACAGAATGCCAAGGGTTTATTGAGCTGTTTAGTATTCTGGATAATATAGGAAATCCAACAAACAGTAGGATTTGAACCTGGGCCACTTAGATGTCAAAGATGGCAGCAAGGACCTACTGTTTGTGTATGAAGTGGAAAGCAGGTATTTGCCGAAATGTTGAGATGCTGACTGACTGGTCCATAAGGGATCAGTAGGTAAGGCTTCTGGCTAGTATTTGTAGTTCAGGGTACTTCCAAGTTGGGTCCATGAGCAAGGTATTTAACCTTCGGTTACATGTTGGTCTAGATAAAAGTGTCTGTCAAATCAGTTGCTGAAATGTCATCTGTACACTAAGTGTCGATATACGGCAAAAATGTGGACCAGCAACCCATCAATAAATTCAAGTATAGCAAGGAACATGACTACTGGATTTTTTTTCTCACGCATATATTCCAATATATACTTTTCATCAGCCAATTGGCTAGATATACAGCACTGACTAAACCAAGGTTGTTTTACAGCATCCGGGGTATAGGTGTAAACTTGAGCCACTTCTCTTGGCAGGCATCAGGAGACCACACTGAACTTGGCATTGGCAGTCAGGCATGTTGAAGCACATGGAGTTTGGTTGCATGGAGGTGCTGGTTGATGAGTGTAAAAATAATCTTGGCCATGCCTCTGATGTTCACGGACCTGACCAGGTTTACTTGAACTAACTGACTGATCAATGGATCTCAGATCTTTCAGTGAATAGCTTTCACAATATAACACATCTCTTCTTCTGTCTTTCTTTTTCTCTTCCTCTTCTATCTGTACCACCTAGTGAGTAGTGAGAGGGTATTTTTTTTTTAAAACCTGATTCCACCTGTAACCCCTCAATAATCAGACATGACTATATACAGGACTTAAGAGGATTGTGCAGAACATGAGAAAGTGATGAGTTTAATAAGAGCGTGGAAAACTTTAATCTGTAGGCTTACTTTGTGGCATCTCTCCATTTCTCTTTCCGATATTATTTGTGCTATTTTACCTAGGTTCATTTGCTATAGCTTTGTGACACATCTTTTTATAAGAAAATCATTTGATTGGATTCACATTGCAACCATGTTTAAGCACACCAAAGTGTTTACAGGTTTAAGTGTTTCTTGATTGGTCGGGAAATTGCAGGTCTGATTTGATAGACCTTTGTTGTTGGTTCTAACTGAGGTTGTTTATGTCTATGTAGTTCTTTGTTCGAGAAAATATAGGATAATATTTGGAAGGTAGCATTATACATTTCAATACAGTCACTAGTTTAATGTCAATAAACCAGTCAGTTAATAGATTCTACAGATAGTTTCTACAAATACATATGAAGCCATCATGTTTTAGAACCATTTCTATTATTCATTGAGATGATCAAGTATTTCCTAAACTGTATTTGTTTTGTATTTGAGATGCGATGTGTGTTATAGAAATAAATGCATTTTTGTCTGCAGGTAACTGCAGTTTCACATAATTTGGTGCAGACCGTCATAAAGCTGTTTCCTTCATGGTTCTTTCAGAGGGGGATTGAGTCACCTGATTTTTGACGGCTATACTAAAGATCGCATCTTGATTACTCTGTAACAGGCAAGCTTGCTGTGAAAGCGACATTAAACTCACCTCATCTGAGTCATTCTGTGTATCTCTCTCTTTTGCATGCAAATACAGTCCTTCCTCCATATAACTTCTGAGAAATTGAATCACATTAGCAAGCAGCCAGCTGCTTCTTTTGCATTTCCTCTTGCCACTGCTTGCAGAGACCAAGGCGAAGGCCAAATGACCCATGCAACACTAATTGAATCATTTTGTGATGGGAAAATAGTTTTGCTTAGGCAGTTGCTAATTTGTGTTGTGTAATGGAATCTTTCTTATTATTTTTTATGTTTTTGAATGCTTGGACATTCATGGCTGACCCGAGGAGATTAATAAATAATCCAGTCGGTTGTTTTCAGTCATTCAGACCGTGAGCATATTGGTCATGTGCTGGATTCATAACAGAAACTGAAATCAGTGAAAAAATTTCATATATAAGTGGTTCTTCTTCTTCTTCTTCTTCTTCTGCTTCTGCATCCCATTCTGGAAGCACCTTTTGTGAGCCAAATAAATGGATCATGAAGAGCGGGTATTCTGTGATCGCTTAACCCCATGAGCCTTTGCAAATTGTTTTTAAAATGGCACTTCAATTTCATTCTTTCTGCTGTCCTAGTATGATTATGGGTTCTGCAGAAGTAATATGGAGTTATTTCAGTTGTTTCATGATCCTTCATGAGCCTCGTTCCACTGGTACAAGACATTAAATTAAGCGGTTGCCCAGCAGTTTATTTCCATAGGCCGTATGTTAATCCTTGATCTGAGTGTGGGTAAAACAGAGATCCAATCTTGGGCCAGTGAATAGGTTCCATTCACGACTGAAAGAGCTTCTGGTGTTCTAAACATCACAATACGCTGACCAAATGCTAGTTTCAATATTCACCAGCATTGATCTAAAGATAAGTGCGTTCAGTGTACACTGAGGTCTGTGCTTGAGACGATCGATTCCTCATCCCAAGGGGCCATGTTTTTTATGCTTCAGTGTAATGGAACATGATGGAAAATGCTGCTCCCATTTGAGCTCTTTTGTTTTCCCTCTGATGGCAAAGATGGCTGACATGTCTGTTGGGAATAATTTACCATCTTCTAAAGCATTTTTATAAGAGGACATTTTATACAGTGTTTTGCTATTTGCAGTGTTATTATAGCCATGTTTGCGGTCACTTGCTCATGTGGCCAATTAGCAGGCGAGCTAGTATGAACATACAAATGAAAATAGACTTTACCCTTTGTGTACAAGTTGTGCTTTGTGTGTCTTCATTTCAGTGAACGAGAACATCGGAACATTTTGTCGCGGTATTTGTTACGGTTTTCAAATCGTGCACACAATCAAGTCTGCAAAAAAATCTGAGGCCAGTAACTGAACTTTGCAGGGTTTTCTTTTCATATTAACCTTCACAGTTTGAAATTGCTGGCTCATGACAATAATCTCTCTCGACTAACTCCTTTATATGCTATGAGGAACGTGCGAAATAAATTTCAACTGTACCTTAAATCATAAATAATCACCATTTTGTAAACATCTAAACAGGTTTTCCATTGGTGGAAAATGAAGGTATTCATGTCTTAAAAAAGGAATTGTTTGTTTGTATACCTGTAATATAATTTTTTTGTGGTTTTATTGAGCCAAAAGAAACAAGCATACTGACACGGGTGTAATGTTCAAGAAGTGGAAATACAATGAGGTCGTTTACTGCACTGAGATATCACTGAAATGCAATAATGCAAATCAGATTTGTCTCTTTACTCCCCTGTGTTGGTGGTTTTTAAAAACATTATGGATCTACAGTTATATGCTACAAGGCTGCTGGATGAAGTCTCCATACATAGGAGAAACTAACACTTTTTCCCAAAATGTCTTTCAAAATTTTTTAGATCGTTTATATATACATTTTTTTTTACAAGATAGCCTTTAAGAATGCCTTTGACAAACGAAGAATGTTTTGAATTCATTCTCATGGCTCGTTAGGGAAGTTGTCATAAGGTTGTGATGGACTTCAGCGTGAAACATGTCAAACACATAACGCAGGACACTGCTGCCAAACTTAATGACAAATTCAAAAAGACTGGAAGTGTGGCGGACCAACCGAGAAGTGGATGTCCGCGAACGTCCACCGACGAAGACACAACCGACGTGCTGCTTGAATGTAGCCTTGATATGAATGAATGAATGTGGCTTTGTAGTAAGCAGCGTCTGATCTCAGCTCAAACATCATAATACAGTGGGTTTTCATCCTCACTGTTGTTTCATAGGGAAACAATAAAAATGAGTTGTCTGCTGTTTATGAGATGTGCCAGGTCGATGTGTTTGGGATGCAGAGACGCTAGGCCTGGATGCCCGGGAGTCACGAGGTGGCGAGGAGCCATGCTTTGGTCCATGTCTCTGGGGCATTTGATAGACCAGCTCCATCTGCATTTATTTATTCAGTTATTTATGCAGAGGGTTGGGGCGATGCTCGATGCTCGAGTCTGACAAACAGAGAGAGGGAGAGAGAGAGCTGCAGCACAACCACGCTAAAGCTCAGATCATTTGTCTTCTTGCTCTGAAGTCTGACTTGGGCTTTTAACTAGCTTGTGTTCATGAAGCATGGCCTGCCACAACCACAGTCCTTTAATCCCAAAGAGTTTAGATTGCAGCGATGTTTGCAAATCAGCGAGATCTACTTTTCTGCCGTCCAACTCCAGAGAAGATAATGTTGAAATAGAAACCACAAATACCAGTATAAATGAATGAATAGCTGAAATTTACCAAATGGTAGATATTCCAGTGTTCGTCATAACTACAGGTGATACCCGAATTCTTTACTCATCTAAAATTACTCATTTAAACAAATCCTCTGCTAAAGGTTGAAGTACAGTTTTGAATTCTTCACTTAACTTAAAAGTAGAAAAGTATAGACTCTTAAATTTACCTAAAGTTCCTATTGAAAATCATAATTGACTGATTTTAATTTCTGATGGGCAAGTAGTGCCTTTCGCAAGGAACCGATGAAAGCGGGAAAATGTTAGTCAAGTCTAAATAACAGCAGCTTTATTCCTAATCTCTCAAAAGATAACAAACTAACTAAATGCTAATTCAGTGAAAATAACTATCCTAATGCAAACTGTGCGAAACCATAAGCAAGATTACATTAGGCATCGCTAAACAGAGTGCATATGAGTTCACACAACAAGCAAAATGTTTGATTTGAGGTTTTTTTTTTTTTTTGGTTGTTTTTATATCTCATCCCCAAAAACAAAATGTAAATGTTGTAAATATTGTAATATAATGTGATTGGAGATTGGTTATATCCACCACAACATAATAGTATTAATGCATGAATAAAATCTTACCACCAAAATGTTACCACCTAAAAATATTATTATTATTATCATTATTATTATTGTTATTATTATTATACTATGACGTTTGATCACTCAGAAGCTCAAGGAGGTTTTATCGCATGAAGAGAACTGACTTCATTGGGGCTTTTCAGATGAATTGATTCTGATCGTTTTGGTGGTGCATCTGATGAGCTGTGGGATTATTAGGTCCTCCTGCCTTCTACTGATGTCTGTCATAACATCATGTCCCATTATGCAGATCACTTTAGTGTCTGTTTTGTTGCAGCCCATCCGGTTCTCTACAGGAAGTGTGCATCAGTGGAAAACAACCACTTCAGAACAACCACTGATCTGATATTAATTGTTTTGTTGTTGTTGTTGTTGTTGTTTTTTTATCACCACAGCAGTGACACTGACATGGTAGAGGTTCAGGGTGGGATGTAATTATGTGAGGAGATGGAACGCAAAACAGGAAGAGTTCACAATGCATCTGTCATTTAATGTTTAATGTATTAAAGCTGTAGCTCTTCACAAAGACCTGTCAACAACTAGCTTCTCTCTGGGGCAGTTTTGATAGCAATTTGTGTATGTGTGTGTGTGTGTGTGTGCGTGTGTGTGTGTGCGTGTGTGTGTGTGCGTGTGTGGTATCCCGCAGTCCCAGTGCACTCGTCAGCTTTGACACTCGTGTGGTCGTGATGAAACCCAGCTCCGTCTCACTTCAGAGCTCTCCCTCTTTGTCTTTCTCTTCTTTCATTCCCTGTTCTCCAGTTAGGTATGACAGATGACTCTATGACTGTCCTTCTGTGCACACAAACACACACACACACACACACACACACTACCTCTCAGAGCTTCTGGCATACTCGCAAAAATCCTAGTATACGCTGTCATGCTAATGAGCAGATGACACCAGTGACAGAGATCAGATGAATTTCAACATGCATCGCAGTGCAGAAGACTATAAACTGTAAACTCTAAACTCTACACAATAAACTCTAAACTTTAAACTCTAAAATGTAAACTCTGAACTGTAAAATCAAAAGTCTAAACTGTAAACGATAAACTGTAAATGATAAACTAAACTGTAAACAATAAACTCTAAACTGTAAACTGTAAACTCTAAACTGTAAACAATAAACTCTAAACTGTAAACTTTAAACTCTTCCTTCCTCTATTCATTCCTTCCTTCCTTCCTTTTTTCCACCACTTTCTCTGGTGTAGAGGCCATGCTGTAGAGAATGTGCTGCCTCTATAACTTTCCTTTGACTCTGACTAAATGTTTTGAAAAAAAAAAAAAAATCTCTAATCTCTCTCTATAGATGCAGTGAGTTTTTTTTTTTTTTTCCACTTGTGTGTGCGAGTCCTGATTCTCTTTGAAAGGCGTAATCCGCTCCGGCTGCTGGTTTTTAAAGAGTCACGTGGAGCGTGTGTGAATATTGGAGTTAAACTGAAGCGTGCTCTCTCTCTGTCACATCCCGTATCCGTGTCTGGGATCAGATCTGATCTCCGTGTTTTGGCCCCAGGCTTTCCTCGCTGATCCTTCAGCACTGTTACTCACTCGTTTGCTTATTTTATTTGGAGGGGAAAAGCTGTATTCTTTCAGAATAGCTTAATGTTATGTGTATATATATTTACTGTGTGTGTGTGTGTGTGTGTGTTGGTTAATATGGAAGCATAAACCAGTGTATTTGATTACACAATTGTGTAGACACTTTATTCGCTTTCAGCAAAACCAATTTTCCGTTATGTCCCAGCTGCACGCTGCACAGTTCCCTGTGATGTGTCCTCTAGCGTTTTACGGCGTATGAATCCGGGTGTGTTCTCAGCACCACTGACACTTTCCTTAAACTCTATTTTATTTTGTAGATTAAATTCCCGAGAGGAGCGCTGATAGACAGCTAAATGCTCACAGGGTCTATAACAGGAAACCCGTAAACCTTTCCTCTCGAAGAGCCGGACTTTGCTGTAAAACACTGTCTGTCTTTTATTTCTTTAAACGTTTTAAAGTGGCAATTTGATAAAAATCCATTTACAGAAATTACCTTTAAGACTCCATTTACAGAAATTCCCTTAATTCCTTAAAATCATATCTTAAACCTGATCTATTAGTTCATAGGCATCATGACATGGCAGTGCCTTGGAGAACCGAAAGCACGAGACAGATTTCATTTCTCTTATCGCGCCCATGCCTGATTTGTTTAGCTGCAACAGGGACAGATTTTCATTCCACATCAAAAGCAGGACAAACCTGGGTTGCCAAAAAAAAAAAAAAAAAGCAAAGAGTGATTATAGTTAGCCAGAAAAATAAAATAAAATAATTTTAAATGTTATTAAAATGTTTTCAATCAAATTATACTTTTAATCAATCAAGAACATTTCAACAAAATTAAATGGATTAACATTAAATTAAATAAAAATAAATATACAACTTATTTACCAAAAAAAACCCAACAACAACAATAATAATAATAGTAATAATAATTTACTGTGATACAGTTTAAAAAAAATATATATATATATTACATCCAGCTGTTTCTTTGAGCAGTCAGCAGGTGAAGAAAACCCATTTCATGATCCCATGACTTTGTTTCTATCCCCTGCTGGTCTTCTTCGCTTTGAGGGAAAAACTAAAGGTATGTTTTTAAAATATGCGCATTCTCCAGCGTGTAATAAATGCACTCTCGTCCATGTCACATAACTAATTACACAGTCATGACTCTGGATTATAACGCTAACCTCCTACATGAACCAGATGTCACAGGAGAAAATCATTTCCTTCAAAATGTCAGAAGTTGTATCTCAAGACATGGAGGATGACATCGACATTTCACTTCCTCTGTAAAACCTGTGCTCTTTTCTCTCTCTCTCTCTCTCTCTCTCTCTCTCTCTCTCTCTCTTTTTTTTTCAATACCTTTGCTGTTGTAATTAGACAGCACTGCACGGGATAAATGATTTTCATGTAGACAATGAAAAAAAAGAAAATTAAAAGTAGCATTTTTTTTAATACTTTAAAATAAATTCTAATGAAAATTCAACTCTTAAATAAATTACTGCTATAATAATTAAATGGAATAAATGTAATATGCTTAATGTAAACAGAAATAAAATGTTTGGGTGCCAGTTATTTATTTTTGCAATTAGATTTATGTATGAAAATAGAATTAGTATGGGAAAAATATATTTTTTAAATAGATTATCTATAATTATGCCTTCAAAGGAATAATACTTATATTTTAAAATGTTTTTAAATATAATTTAAATAGAAGTTAAACAAAAATACTGAAATACAATTATTTAATTTAAAATTAATTGCCTTTTTTAATTAGACCCAAATGAGAAAAATGCTATTTGTATGAAAAAAAAGGAAAGAAACACAATGTAAATAAAATTGTTTTTAAATATTTGTGATATTATACCATTATGTAAATAGTACTGACATTTTAATTACTTTTTTATGTGTAAATTAAAACTATAAAAATAAAATAGTTTAATTTAAAACAAATTCCCATAATTTTATTATTTATATGGTACACAAATGGAAAAGAGAAATGAATTATTAATGATTTTTTTTCTTTTTTTTTTTTTTTACTTCTGTCTAACTACAACAGAACAGAACTCAGTAGCCAAAGTCTGAAGGAGTTTTAAAGTAAACGTTTTTGTTTTTCTTTCCCCCTTGTAACAGCTTGATTTCCTGAGCAGAGATATGTGGAAAAAGTATAAAAGTATAAAAAGTCTGCATTGTTTAGAAGAGAGTAATTCGGACTGGAGAGGGCTAAAATCTGACCCTGTCTCTCTTGCTCAGATCTCCAAACCCTTAGGAGAATGTCCTACTATGAGCTCATTGCATATCTGAGCCCCAAACACACACTTCCACTCCACCTCTTCACCCTGAACCCTGTTGGAGATGGAGATTCAGAACATGATCGTCTGCAACATGACAACTCGTTTTGTTTTTTTTTCCTTTTCTAACCCAGGCTCATGTTTGACTCTGACAAAGCTCTCTCTGTCGACTTGCCTCTGGAATGTTCTAGTAAGATAATGCTCAGTGATATAGAGCACTGGACGGAGGCCAGAGAACATTTTTATCGTGGCCCGAGGCTGCCACGACATCGGTCAGCAAAGGTCAAGTTCAGAAAGGACAGCACTCCTCCTTAAGTCCACTAAAGGCCTCGAAAAACCGAACAGTAAGCTGATTATAATGTCCCTGAATAGTACATACGATTTCAGCTGCCTTAATTAAAGCCTAGACAAGTAATTTCAGGTTAAATCTATAAACTGACTCAGCTATCAGAGATGTGTATAACCTATAATGTATAGAATTAAAATATTACCTCTAGGGATCTGGGTATAACCTATAGAACTGGTATATAATGTATGGAATTGAAGTATCACCTATAGGGATCTGGGTATAACCTATAGAACTGGTATATAATGTATGGAATTGAATTATTACCTATAGGGATCTGGGTATAACCTATAGAACTGGTATATAATGTATAGAATTGAAGTATCACCTATAGGGATCTGGGTATAACCTATAGAACTGGTATATAATGTAT
>CM075030.1:812665-923454 GCA_037576675.1 Pangasius sanitwongsei | reverse complement strand
ACCTATAGGGATCTGGGTATAACCTATAGAACTGGTATATAATGTATAGAATTGAAGTATTACCTATAGGGATCTGGGTATAACCTATAGAACTGGTATATAATGTATAGAATTGAAGTATCACCTATAGGGATCTGGGTATAACCTATAGAACTGGTATATAATGTATAGAATTGAAGTATCATCTATAGGGATCTGGGTATAACCTATAGAACTGGTATATAATGTATAGAATTGAAGTATCACCTGTAGGGATCAGTGTATAACCTATAGAACTTTTGGATAACCTATAGGGATCAGTGTTTAATGTACTGGGATCAGTGTATATTTCTTCATACTTATTTAAAAAATTATATATATATTTTTATGTTTTTGATCTTTTTTCTGTATTTTTAATATTTTTTTTATTCTTTCTTCAATTTTTTCCTTTCTTCAGTTTTTCTTTTTTCTATTTTCCCTTTGTATCTAGTGGTCTAATGGTTAACAAAAACTGGACCAATTCAGACAAGCCCAAAGCTTTCTGAATTTTATGCAGTCTGTGTGTGTGTGTGTGTGTGTGTGTGTATATATGTGTGTGTGTGTGTGTGTGTGTGTGTGATGAGCAGCATGTGGAAATGGTAGAAAACTAACTGTAGTGTGATGGGTTTAGAGCGATTACCTCTCCATCATCACTTCATCTCAGCGCCAGCCAATCACTCTGAAACAGGTCTTGGTATTAAGGCCAGGGGAGCAGGAGATTACTCTGTGTGTGTGTGTGTGTGTGTGTGTGTGTGTGTGTGTGGCTAGAGGTGTCAACAAAGCTGTTAATGAATCAGTGGCGCTGACAGAATATGATTGGTTCTTCTTTAGCCCGGTTAATGAGCACCGTGCTCCTGGGTTTATACTGCAAACACAGTATAAACACATTAAAACACTTTAGTACGTTCTGTTGTAGTAAATAATCAGTGACATGATGATGTGATCAATCAAAGTTACTGTCACCACCCCGACGTTGATTATTTTCCTATGACAGCGCGTCCTAAAGTGTTTTATTCCTCTTATATCACAGCTATTTGCCAACAATTAATAATTTCTTTCATTTCTTAAAGAACCCATCATACGTGTTCTTACACATACGTTTAATGTTGCGGAAACTCCATGAAAGAATTTCTCACTTACGGTACATTCTAGCAGCTATTAAACAGCCATTCCTCTTTTTTTCTATCTCTTAACGTTAATAAGACACAGCTTGACATTTTTGTTACTGAGAAACTGCAAACACTGGAAATGGAGGGATGGGTGCTGACACTGGAGACTCCTTCCGCAAATGTAAAATAAACATCTGGTTACAGAATACAGAAGACTTAAAAGAGAAAACCATGTCAGTTATTACGGACTTATCCTTTTATATGGAGTGTCTGCTGTACAAATCCCTCTGAATGAGCCGTTAGACACAAAGAATCCACAGCTTCTGACCAGCGGTCACCTTTAAACAGCGCTGTGCGTTTGGAAGAGTTCAACAGTGTCTCTGTGCATCAGAAGTAAAATAGCAGAAATGTTTGATGCAACCAGCATGATTTAAGCAATGAGTACTTTTAACTGTCTGAAATGATTAAAGCTATCGAACCGCAGTTCAATTTAATTAAATTGCTTTTGTGATCCAATTTTTGGGTGTGTTTCAGAGATGATCTGCACATTAAACAGTGAGGCTGACTGATGAAATATAATCCTGACTATAGGCAGTTGTGTGAGAGCGAGGCAGAGAGCGAGAGGCCGGGAGTGAAGGAGAAACCCATCTCCCTCTCCGTGTAATAACTCTGATCCTAATGGATATTAGCTAAAGAATAAATTTAACCACTTCTCTGAGTGCTTGTTAATGGCAGACCTGTAATTCAGAAATTCCCAGCTGCATTTATATAGATTTTTATTGTGAGAGGAGTGTGTCACTAAATTAACAACATGCCAGATATTATATTATATTATATTATATTATATGATAAAGGTGGGAACAAAAAGGACCTTCACAACTTTATTCATTTTTCTTTATTCTCAGTCCCATCAGTCCCATGGCCTGTTTTCTACTTGGCACAGATTGAGAAGAATTGGCTGCACATATTTATGTAGGCCACACACACACACACACACACACACACACACACATACACACAGAGCAGTTTCTCTTTAACTGCAAAACATGACCTTTAACATATAGCCCTCTCTCCCAAACTCATTAACCACCCCCTCCTGTTTCCGAAAGAGAAAGAGGAGGATTGTTTTGTAGATGAGATAGAGAGACTGAAAAAGAGAAGGACAGAGTGGGATTTTGGCCTTAGGCATTATTCATTATGGACACCATCTGCTTCCTTGAATTTTCTCTGTCCTTTTCTTTTATATCCTTACCTTTCTTCACTCTCCCTTCCTTCCTTATTCCTTATTGGTTTAATTCCATCTTATTGCTTCTCTTTCCTGTTTCCTGCCTCCGTTCCATCCTTTTTTCTTTTTATGTCCTTCCTAGTCTCCCTTTGTCTCCACGTTCTCCTCCTTCCCTTCCCTTTCCTCTTTCCTTTCCTGTTTCCTTCATTAATTCTTACAGACCTTGTTTTTCCTTTTCTATCGTTACCTGTCCTTAATTTTCTTCTTCTTCTTCTTCTCCTCCTCCATCCCTCCCTCCCTCCCTCCCTTCTTTCTTTCCTACCTTTCTTTCTTTAGACCCTTAGTTGTCTTTCCTTTTCTTTCCTTTCCGTTGCTTGTCTGTCGTCTACTTTCTTTACTTTCATATTTTTCTTCTCTTTCTTCAACTTTCCTCTTCCTTCTCCCTCTCCCCCCTTTCGTACCTCACTTCATTCCTCCCTTCCTTCCTTCCTCCCCTTCCCTTCCCTTTTCTTTTTTGTTACTGAAATTTGGCCTCATGCACTCATTGTTAATTAGCAGGGCCTTTGTGCAGTTATGGTTGTTTTTTGTTGGCATTATTTACAGGGTTCTGCTTGATTTGATTTGGCTCGTGTGCATCCTTGACGATGGGCCCAGACGGTTGACGTTGCCCTTTGAAGGCTCCCGTCCAACGAATGCTTCCTGTTTTGTTTGTCATTTGTTCAAAAGGCAAGTTTAGTGTGTTTAATAAACAGAGACCCTGCGTAACCGCAATTAAGCAGCCTATCAAGCATGGCAGATTAGAAGACTACACGGCTAGAATTGCCGAGCAGGGAAACAGTTGAATACACTGCTTAGAGGAGGAAATTGAGGAAATTAAATATTGTTATAAATGAGTCTCTTTCAAACGATATTACCAAGACGGATTTCAGGTTGTCATGGTCTGATGCAGAAATCCACAAACCCTTCGAGGCTCGCATTAGATACGGCACTTTAAACGCATGCAGCCTTTATAGATCAACAGAAGAATAGACGATTTGATAGACGAGGTCAACTGCCGAGACTTAGTGGTAATGACGATCCTTTCTTTTCTTCTTCTGTAGTAATTCCCAGTCTCTCTGTGATGGCCCGAGGCAGTGTTTTCACAGCTAGACATGTCCCACATCATCTACTTGTCATGACTGACAAGGACTTTAAAAATGATTTGTAGTCATGTATTCCTACAATGAAGCTGTCGCGCGACCAAGGTCCATCCGGTGCTGTGGCAATGACTTGCTCAGTATTCAGTCTGACGGTCAGTCTAACCTCTCTGTTTCCCCAGCTCTCTGCCTCATGATCATTCTGTCCACATTTTTCACTGAGTGAAGGTCTTTCAGGGATGTGAGGTGTCTGGAGGCTGCTTTTTAGCCGATATGTGGAACACGTACACTTTGCGGCTAAGTGACATATATCTGTCTCTCGCCCACTCATTAACCAGCCGCTCCTGTTTCCTAAAGAGAAAGAAGAGGATTGTTCTCAAGATGGACTTCCTTTCCTTTCCTTTCCTTCCCTTCCCTTTTCTTCCTTCTTCTTTTTTCTTCTTCCCCCTTGCCTCCTTCCTTGCCATTGTCTTTCCTTTTTATTATTATTATTATTTTCATGTATCTTGTCTTTCATCTCATATCTTGTCCTGTTTCATTCCTTCTTTCCTTCATTCCCTCCCTCCTTGTCTTTTATATCCTTACCTAAGTCCGTTCTCCTTGTTTTCCTGCTTTTATTCCATCATTTCTTCTCCTAACACTTCTTTCCTGCCTTCATTCTGTCAGTTTATTGTTTATATAATTTCCTTCCCACTTTACTTACCTTGCATATTTTCCTTCTCTTTCTCCTTCTCCATCCCTCTATCAATTCTCTCCTTTCTACTTTAGTTTTTATGTCCTTTATTGTCCTTTTTTATTCCTTTCCTTTCCTTCTCTCTCTCTCTTTCTCCAGCTCTCTGCCTCATGATCATTGACTGTGTGAAGGTCTTTCAGGGATGCAAGGTGTCGAGAGGCTGCCTTTGAGCCGATATGTGGAACACGTACTTTGTGGCTTTGTAAAAATTCCCATAAAGACTAGGTGACTAATAATGGCGATAGAATCTCAACATCCCATTTTAGTTTCATTGTGCGCAGGCGAGAGCTCTGTCTGTAAAAATACATCAGTATGTCAGAGTGCAGTGCTTTATAGTAGCTGTTCAAATGGGCCTTTCACTTTTTTTTTTCTCCCAACATGGTCTGACACTTGCAAATTCATAAAAAAAATCTTTACAGCTCAAGTCAAATGAAAAGTTTTGGAGGTTTCAGTTAAGGTTAAAGGAAGAGGTAGCACGCCTACTATTATCTTCTACTTCATTTGTATAAAATCAAATGAAACGAAACCACATTGCCCCCGTTTAATCAAATATGCATGAATTTCACATTAGATCTGGCTGCTTTGCCACAAAGAACCTGTACTGTTAATTCAGGGTACACGTACTGCTCCAGTAAAATTACTCACAGAGATGCTAACTACAACCACTGTCATGGCCAACTAATTTTAAAATACATCGGTGCAAAAACACGACTTCCTTTTAGCAAACAACGAGACGGTACTTGGATGTTCATTCCTCCACTTCTCTGTTTTCACAGCTGGATAGCGCGTTGCGTGTTGCCATGGTAACGCACAGACTGACTGACAGCCTGTAGTAAGTGTAGTAACGGTTTCAGTGTAGCGATCTGTTGCTAGAACTGGAATTTTATGTCGTGAACACCGATAAGCAGAGCGATGCACACAGTGACATGTCCCAGTGCTGTTATACTAAAAATCAGCACCCTTGGAACGCCGTTTGTCCAGTCAGATTAGTCGACTGGAACTAATTGGAATTAATTATCAATGACAATCAACATGTCTCTTGTTGTAGCCATCAGTGGTTTAGCTGTTATTTGCACCAACTTTTCCACCAATCAGATTTCTACAGATTTCAAGAAACCAGAGTGAATGTTGGGTTTTATTTAAATGCATATAAACGAAGTCATTTGGAAAAGTACCAACACCAACACCACACCCTAACTCACTCTAACGATAACCATTCTTTTGTTTTCATGGCACTTGAGGTCGTGTCGTTTTCACAGGAATTAGATAGTGTGTGTTGTTACAAAGCAGAGGTGTGGACAGGACTGTTATTTACTCACTGAAGGAATATCAACCAATCCCAATGTTCCTACAATTATTGTTTTTGTGTATACCCGCTCACAATGATTTCTAACAAACTTAACTGGTTCAGTTTCCCCAAAATGATTAATATTGGGGAAATAACAGAGTGATCCTGCCCAGGATAAAGGATTTACTGAAGATAAATGAATGAATGTGGTGAAAGTCCACCCTCCTGCTAGCATGAGAGTGATTTTTCTAGCAGTTCTGATGCACACCTTGATTAAGTCAGTAATTGGTGTCAGGCTTAATGAATCACAATCAGTGGGTCATTCCAGTAAGCTCCACCCATTGTTTTGGTCGTTGAGAAATTCAAAGACCAAAACAAATTCATGTGCAATTGATAAGAAGGAAAAAGGCAAAACTGACCAAAATTGACCACTCCTTGATAATTCTTTAAGCGCTATAAGCCCTTTGTATATATTTATTAAATTGTGATAGTTCATTTTCGATGCTGAAATATTAGTTATGCTCAAGCAAAACTTTAAATATGGCCAACAGTGCTTCGTTCTTCTTCATATACAACTAGCCTTTCACTAAGGATGATGCATTTAGTCCTGTTTTTTTACTTTTTTTGCCAAGTTTGCCAAGTTGCCAAGTTGCGCTTGGCTAAAAGAGTAAACATTATGAATAATCTAAAAAAGGTGATGCATGTTAACATGCCACAGATGAATTCAAATATCGATGCGTGATTATAGCATTACAAGAAAATACAATTTTTAAGCATACACAATCAATAATTGGGGTAATTGAGTTATGTTCAGCCTGGAGGTAAAAACACTCTGTGTGCATTCATACAAAAATACACATTCACAAAACACAAACTCATGCGCGTATGAATATAGCTTTCTTTTCGCCTGCCATTGATTGTCAGGTCTCAGGGTTTGTTTCGAGTGCAGAAGGGAAATGTTTGTAAAGGTGTGAATTTGTGTGTGTGTGTGTTTATTCCGCAGATCCATCTGCCATCATTATCAGGATCATGCTGAGTTCTCTCTAAATGTCACAGGCCTTTTATGGTTCCCAGTCTGTTTCCTCCAAAGTTTGATACTCTGACAGGATTAAAGAGTCCAAGCTGAGGAGAAAAGAGAGTTCAATTTCATGAAGTATCATAACTAGTGTGGCCGTCGCTCACTGAATGACTTTAATAAACAATGTCATGCCTCATTTCACGCTCCAGCCACGCCCGACTTGTGTTTCTTCTGTCCCTGATTTCACATTAATTAAACAAATTAGTCATTTTATTACTCAGTTATTTTCACAGCATGTCACATTTCAGTTTATTTTATTTCACCAGTAATTAAAACTTCAAGCGTAAAAAAAAAATATCAAAAAGTATAAGGAGCTATCGAAATAAGTCCAAGACAAAGTACTGGAACATACTTTAAACATTCTGCAGAGCAACATTATATCTGTTATTTAAAAAAAAAAAAATGGAAAGAATACAGCGCAGCTACGACTCTGCCTGGAGGAGACCATCCACCAAAAGAGAGCATTAGTCACAAGAGGAGTCAAAGGTAAATGTGTAACATGATGCCACCACCACCATGCTTCAGAGTAAGGATGGTGTTCTCACATTGTTGGGTCTTTGCCAAATATAGTACTTTGTGCCAAGGCCAAAAAGTTCAGAACCTTTTTCCATATTCCAATTTCAAACGGCTCTCTACTCGTCCATAAAGCCCCGGTTTGTGGAGTGTCTGTGAACAGCTTCTTGCCTCTGATCTGTGGATTTCTCCAGGTCCTTCAGAATTACCCTTGGGCTCTTGGTTGCTTCTCAGACTAATCCCTTCCTTACCTGGTCACTTTTTGGTGGGTGATCTCCTCTAAGTTGCAGTTGTGCCATATTCTTTCCATTTTACTAATGCATTGTTCTGTGGAAGTTCAAAGTTTGCGGTATTTTTAATAACCAAACCCTGATTGAATATTTTCCAGAACTTTGATGTAGCTCCTTGGTCTTCATGATGCTGCTTAAACTCTGGGTTTTGACAACTAATTTTGTGTCTTCCACCAGAACTAAGATAGGGGTTTCACAGCAATTCACAGGAATTTTGCAAACCGTATTGAACTAGCCCCACTTCAGTATGACGGGGTATTTTGTGCAGCTTGATGCTGTGCAATCCCACTGAAAGATCTCTCAGTTTCAGGTTGAAACACTACAAAATGTGGACAGGAACAAGGGGGTGAATTCTTATGCAGCGCACTGTACATGTGTGTAATTGTAATAGCAGTGGGACAGTTGTGGAATCATATTTATGCTGACACTTTCCTCAGAGGCAGTGACTCAATGACTCAAAGCTTGTTATAGTGGCTTTTCCTTACACTGACATCTTTACTGTAATGGAATCTGAGCTGCTGAAGATAATCTCCGGGGTAAACATTCACATTTATCCCTCTACATTGTGAACGCTTGTGTGTGTCGGTGTGTGTCTGTGTGTGTGTGGGGGTGTGGGTGGATGTGGGTGGGTGTGGGTGTGGGTGTGGGTGGAAAAAGAGATCTCACGTGTCAGGGGATAGCGGTTGCTAACTGGCGCAGCTTCCTTTCATAAATGGAATAAATCTTTGCTCGGTGCGGTGAATGTAATCAGACGGTGTGCAGAGGGAAATGTCTGGCACCACTCGGCCCTCATCTCTCTTCTCAACAGCCTCAGGAACACTGGACGGGCGTGATGTGCAGAATCTAAACCAAAAAATCCACTAATATCCACCATTTCTACAATAAGGAACTACAGCCAAAATAAAGTGGATTTATTTTAATTAATGTTAAAAAACAGTGCTACCTGGAAAGAAAGAAAGAAAGAAAGAAAGAAAGAAAGCACAATCACATTCTAAATATTTCCATTTTGCACTTAAAAATATTTTTTTTCATCATATTATATAAAATAGTTGTTTATTTATTATTAATCTTTCTTTAACTTATGCATTTATTTGTTAAGTAAATCAATCAATCAATCAATATGGTGCATAAAAAATTCAGCAATAAAGAAAGCAAAAAAATAAGCATAATTTACTAATAATTTAATTTAATTTATTGTAAGTTACATTGAAAACATTATTTGATTTGATTTGATTTGATTTGATTTGATTTGTTTCCTGTCTGCTTCACCTCTTCTGTTTGGACATCTGTGCGTCCTGTTGAATTTTTTCCCCCCAACCTCTCAACAGGAGTTATTAAATAATTAATGCTTACACAGTTCATGTTTACTCTGACCATGACCTTATACTTTCTGACTTTTTTCTTCTTTCTTTCTCTCTCTTTTTACATCCTATACAATTTGCCCCGTCACCTCCTCTCTCAACACAGGTAAGGTTATTTTATTATATGTGTGTGTGTTCCTGTAGTGAAAGTTTGTGTGTGTTGCTGTAGTAAAAGGGTGTGTGTGTTGCTGTAGTGTGTGTGTGTGTGTGTGTGTGTGTGTGTGTGTGTGTGTTTCTGTGTGTGTAAGCAGCTTGTCAGCAGTACACATGGTTTGTGGGCGTGGTTTTGCACACTTCAAAATACATCAATGTTCAGTATGAGTTTGTGAAAATGAACTAATGTGCACATTATGCGCATTTATTAAGAGCGTTCTTTATCTATCTATCTATCTATCTATCTATCTATCTATCTATCTATCTATCTATCTATCTATCTATCTATCTATTTCAAAGACATTAGCAGACTAAAAATCATCATATCGGATCTAAACGTGTTTTTTTTTAATTAATTATTTATTTATTTATCAAAAACTTTAAAAAAGACTTATGAGTGGTGAATAAAGAGAGAAAATTTGCTTTATTTACTTGTTTGTTTATTGGTTTTATTTGATTTTGATTTTATTATTATATATTTTGATTTTATATTTATGCTTGTTTATTTTTTTTTCATTTTATTTTAGCTAGCGCTTAAATTGATTAGCTACCAGTGCAGTAACCACCAGTGAAATTAAAAAAAAGAGGTACCTGAATGAAAGAGAAGTATAATATACACACACACACACACACACACATTTTAAGTGCCTCTGCAATTGAAAATCAGGTGTACATGGAAGCTTGTTCTATTTGCTGTGTGTGTGTGAGAGAGAGAGAGAGAGAGAGAAAGCATGTGTATTATATAGAGCCGTTGGCTTCAATGGGTTTGTGATCACCAGCAGCTGCTGTCGTATCCCAGCATAATCACCATGCCTTATGCTGCTTCGCTCTGAAGAACGTACTGGCTTCAGTTCTTTGATGTTGTGTGTGTGTGTGTGTGTGTGTGTGGAGAAAATTACACTGATATCTGTGCAAGGTTCTGAGAGACGAGAGCGGCTCAAAAACACACACATCAGGAAGCAGTTTAGTTTGAGATGCGTCAACCCCAAGCTGGTCCCCGAGTCTTCTCTTTCTAAAGAGAGATTGAGGAGAAGTCGTTTATTTTCAGGGGGAAGCTGTGGGGAAGTGAGCTGCTTGTGTACGGTGTGTCCGCTTACGTACTGTATGCGTCTGTGCGTGTTGGAAACCAGTTCTTATTGAACCAGTAATTATTGAAAATCAAACAAATGTTGTAGTAGTAATTGTTCTATTCCAGTCCAGTAGGTGGCGATGTGCATCTTTTACTCTGAGCCTCATTTATCAGTCTTTTACTAAAATTGTACGTGAACGTTTTTGTGGCCAAATGAAACAACAACAAATGCAAGATTTGTAAAAGTTTCACTAATTGTCTTAATAAATGCTAATCAGCCAAGCACGTTCATGACATTTGCATTTAGCCACGCCCACAACAGAGCTGAAAACCCCAAAATGGTGACTAAATTGTGAAATAGTGCCTCCTAAGTGCAGAGTGTTCTAAAGCTTCCAGTAACGCAGCTCGGCCATTGCAGCACATCGGCTAGCATAGATACACGCTAGATATAACCTTTTAGAGGGTGCCATTACTTTTGGCCACAATGCAATCCGAACATGCAATCGCAGGATTTAAAGATAGTCACTCGTCTCTTAATATTCAAACTCACACAAACTCAGGAGCGAAACAGGATGCGGACGTTTTTCCCAACTAATTGGATCTTCATGAACACCACGTTTCTTGTATAAAAGCAAATAATTTGCAAATCATTTTTTTTCGTATCCACACAATAAATGAAGTCTATTAAGCGCAACAAAGCTTTACGCTACGAGGTCACTAGTTAGCTCGCAAGCTTGAAATGATGGAGAGAAAAAAATGCCAGCGTGAGCAAACAGCCGCAGAGCAAGACGGGGTAAAGGCGGTAAAATTCTCTGTTTTTACTGATTTTTATTGATTATTTTTCTTCTTTGCAAAGTTGAGAGACAAACATGCATCAGGGAAAATTTTTATTTATTTTTTATTTATAATTTATATTTATTTTATTATTCACTCTAGAATAATCCTTGACCTTGTGTCTTCTGTATGTAGTGTTAAAACTGAATTCTGAAAAAAAGGTTAAAGCCGAATTCTCGTTTTTTTAAATAAAATTTTTAGAATTCTTAGTAAATAATAAGAACAAAATGGGTTTTGTTTATTTCTTTATTTATAATGGCTTTTATTTTCATTTTCTTATTTTCTGCCTCTTCATTCATTCATTCATTCATTCATTCATTTATAAGCTCCAAAAAGGAGGTAACGATACAGTGGAATAAATAAAGCGAACAGGTCTGTGTGAGGAAGAGTGAAAGCTGAGGAAGAGTGACGGAGGACAGATGATGGAGTATCGATCCTCTTGGTCCCTGTGGCTCGCTCTCCAGACACGCTGCTCTGGAATTCATTCGGCTCAGCATCCTGGTTTCGTTCGCCATAAAATCTCCTCCTTTCTTCTTCTTATCTCTTAGCTTCATGTCTCGCGCCGTCTCCTCATGGGGTTTCGAGGAATAGATCCTAGATTTTATATATATATATATATATATATATATATATATATCATTCATGTGCATAAACGTGTATGATATTTCTGAATTTGCAGAAATGTGAATGTTATTGTTTCTCTTCAGTTGAAACAGTTGCCTTTTAAAATTTTTTTGAAAAAAATGAATGATATTTAGCAGTTTGTTTAGATCAGGACTGCAGGCGGGATGAAAAGGAAAAATTTGTTCTTGATTTTACTCTTTGATTGTTTTCGTACATTGCATCAGTGGTGTTTTTTGTTTTGTTTTGTTTTGTTTTGTTTTTTCCCATTGCTTGTCGGTCGTGCTTTTTTCGTACACATAACAGTGAGCAGCTTTCATGTTTTCTCCTCAGATAAGCTCACTGGATTTTTTGTTTGTTTGTTTGTTTGGTCTTTACTAGTATTTCTTTTTTTTTAATCTCTTTACCTCTACAGGTCCATCAAATGCAGCTGAAACAAACAGACAAACAAACAAATACACAAATATATAAATATGGTAAAAAGTAGAAAACAAGGAAAAAAGAAAAAAAATGTAACAAATTCTAAAAAAAAAAAAAGACTAAAAACTAAAAATGTTCCACAAAATATTCTGAGCTTAATTCTACAAGTCATTCCTAGAGGAGGAAAACTGAAAATC
Organism: Pangasius sanitwongsei; assembly: GCA_037576675.1. Lineage (NCBI taxonomy): Eukaryota > Metazoa > Chordata > Actinopteri > Siluriformes > Pangasiidae > Pangasius > Pangasius sanitwongsei. Next base: position 911,409 of record CM075030.1, on the reverse strand, counting down.
AAACTCAGTAAAGGGAATAATACGCTTTAACAGCGCCACAATAGCTGGTAGTGTTTTTGTGTTTGTTTAAAAAAATATATATAAAAAAGTAAAAAAAGAAAAGAGAGAGAGATAATCCCCTTTGTTAAACCTGGACTCCGCCCTTCCACATGATTCATTCATTCAATTTGTTCACTGTTTAACATAAAAGCCCTGTAGGTGTGTAAACACTCATATCGTTCATCATCCATTGCACATTATTGCTATATACTCATGTTTTTTTTCTCCATAATCCATATTAGCTGTGATTGTCATTCCAATAAGTTTTTCTCGGAATGAGCCGTTGTGTGATTTGCAGCATCGTTCATAATCCACCCACGACGCTCCCACTCGCTGTGATTTGCCATCGCTCCATGGCAGAAACCAAAACGTGTGTGTTGTTCTATGTAAATGAACATCAGCAGCTAAGCCATGCAAATAAGCGCTCGTAGCTCATCTCTGAGATCTATAAAACATCTCAGTGTGCAGCTCAACGCCTTCCTGACACCACGGCCTGTGTGTGCGAAGGGAAGTGCTCATTACTCACGGCCCTGACGCAAACCATGATGAATCCTGTGACGACAATGACAAGAAGGATGAGGTTCGGGTCAGATGCTGGCTAAACTGATCAAACTGGTAAACATGGAGGAGGAGGAGGAGGAGGAGGAGAAGAAGTGAAGATAAAAATGATGAAATCGTCCACAAGGTTCACTCACAAACCCAAATCAAGAGCGCTAACTTGCATGTTGCGGTTTATTTACAAGGAATAATTGCATAAATGACGTCACGTGTCAGGTGGAGGAAACTTTATTTAAATAAGGTTCTTAAAGGGTTTTTAATTGTTTCCAAGGAAAAATAATGGCAAATAAAAAAAAAAAAGCATTAGAGAAGAAGCAGAAAATTGATAAAATAAATTCTAAAAATAAATCATTCCAAAAACTCTGAAAATATTTGGGAAAATCTTTCCTTCAGTAATATCAAGTCATAATTTCTAGAAGCTACGTTGTTATTTTAAGCAACCGAGATAATTTTGAGAAAGTTAAGGAAGTGATGGTTTTAATTTGTCTCCGAAAATGGCTTTATGCAATTTTAATACCTGCCCCTCAGTCGTACTAATTTACACATAATCTCTGTTTCTGAGTTACCTACAGGTGATAAATTAATTTCTTTGCGTTGACTCCAGCCTCCTCTGTTTTACACTTTTAGGTACAAACACCCCCAGAATTTGCATATTCTAATTAATCTATTTCACCCACAATTTTACACATTTCTACACAATTAGAAATGCCCCATATTATTTTACTATATTTAGGTCAAAAAAAAAAAAGTACCATATTGAAATTGATGCATTTGCACTGACACCACCCTCTTCGTTGCACTTTTGGGTGTGAACACCCCAGACTGCATATTCGCATTAATCTCTTTGCATTGACTCTTTGGTAGACATGACATTTGAAATTACATAATCAAATGAATGCATATTCATCTCTTAATTAGTGTGCAGCGAGATCACCGTCTCTGCTTGTAGTTTGTGTGTCTCAGAGATGAAAGACGGTCCTCTCGGTCTCTGCCTGGGTGTCTGCTAGAGAATTCAAGGTCAGAGACAGTCAGTGAGCACAGATAGCAAGAATAACTGCTTGGTTAAGACTTGCATTCGGCCAGAAGGTCCTTCCTATCCTACTGAAGTAATACTTTTGTTATATAGAACATTAAAGCTGGTGGGTCACTGATAAACCCTTCAGGTATTGTTTATATCCAGAGAAAGCTAGGATATGTAACAGCTCAGGGTGAGTCATTAGATAAGAAATGCTGGCATTTATTTCTGTTTCTTGTGGGGTTTTTTTCCCCTACTTTTCTCATGTTATACATTTTCCACTCATTTCTTTGTTTCTAATATGCGACTGCTGCATTTAAAATTAGAAATGAAATGCAAACTCATATCACTACATGCTTAAACATGTAGCCATGCTATATTTAATACTAGTGTTTATTCAGCTGCAACTCTGAATCGAGTTACTTCTTGGATTCAGATTTAAACATTATTCATTCATCCTCAGTAGGCACTTTATCCTGGTCAGGATGGCGGTGGATCCTGGGAATACTGGGCGTGAGGCGGGAATACTCCCTAAGTGGGACTCTAATCCATCACAGAGCACACATATTCATTCACATATTCATTCTGAAGAGCATCATAAAGAAAGGAAAAAAAATATAGGAGTTATCAGGATGGAATATTTACATGTAATTGAAATGTGTAAGGGGTGGGACTGGGAAATGGCAAAATAGAAATAAAAATAATATAAAATAAAACAAAGTTCATGCTCTCTTCTGCAAGAGTAACGCTGGACAGAATATTTACATGTAATTGAACAATAAAATCAAATAATTAGATGGAAAATTTACAAGTAATTTAAATGTATAGGTGAGAAATTGGAAAAGGTTTATGTAAAGTTTAGGCGAACGAATGCGTTAAAAACACTCAAACTTTTTCGCCCCTGAACTTATAGTTAGAAACTCCAAAAAATGGCTCCTGAGAGATGCAGTGCCTTGGGTGTCCTTCAAAACTTTCCCGTACAAAAGTTTATTTTTTATTTTAGTTTATTTTATTTGTTTATTTTATTTTTCAGCTAGATAAAAGGAGTCTCTCTAAACTCCTAACTTCTGTTCCAAGCTGCTAGCCAAACGCTTAATACTCACACACCTACACACACACACAATAAAAATTTACCACTACATCATTAATAGATTTGTCTCGTAAGTAAATATCATTCCTTATCATTCCTATTTTTTTTTATATAAATATAAAAAAGCAGCAGAAACGAGCAAATTAGTATTGAGCCACATTTTCCATAGCTTTTTCCCCCAAAGTCAAAATTATCACATGGTTTTTTAGCGGAAGCCATTTTGTTTTTCTGGTCATCGCCCTGTTTATATTGTCAGTCGCAGGAGCCTAGTGGAATTGGCAAAAAATCAGTCACACAATTACCATTTAGTAGCAGCTCATCCTTCAAAGCTATCGTCTGATCGGAGGCTAGCTAACGCAGGGAGCACAGGGTTGCGTACACTATAGCGAAATTGTGCCAGATTCTGTATAGCCAATCATTTTAGAGAAAATGGAAATGTCCCCTGTCTCATCAGTGTGCCATCAGTATTCCGAACTCATTCTTGCAAGGAAGCATTGGTATTCCGTACAGTATGTTTCTTTGTGCAGCTTGGACCATGTTAAGTGAATTCACATTTTAACATTTTGTTGACAGCTAATATAAAACCACTATGTTGTTTTATCTCTGTTAAACCTTTCAATTTAACATAGGAGTGCAGTATTCCTTACACTTTAGTATTCCTTTCTGTTCAACATTCCATACACTTCAGTATTCAGTACATTTTAGCATTATTTAAATTTCAGTATTCCATACACTTGACCTTTTTTTTCCACTAACAAAACAGTTAAATAATAAATAAATAAATCAAACTTGCTGGTTATGCATTGAATATTACTTGTGTTATTGTTATTTATTAATTTTCCACTATTTATGTTTTTTCCCTTTATAACCATATATGATTCCACCACACTGTGATTTACCTTCAAATCTCAGAGGACAGTATTAGAATCGCCCACATAACCTGAAAGTTGTGGCTGGGAAAGTGGTAGCGATGCTAATTCCATGAAGTGGGGAAAACTTTTTGCCTTTAATTAAATACTCATGTTACCTAAAAGTTCACTGCTTGCATAACCTTTTAACACAGATGTAGCAAATTTGATTAAATCGGTGGCCTTCTTGGCTTTCTCGCTATGTCCGGAGTCTAATCATACTAGCGCTTGCAGGGGGAAAAAAAAAAAAATGGAAGTAGGAAGGCATCATGGCAGATGTTAATCACCATTATCTGTTACTAACTTCATCAATCTACATTTTAATTATGAGAAAAATAAGCTCTGGTGGAAGCAAAATCTCTAGGGCAGCTTTTTCATTACACGAAACAGGAAGTTGAGATTGTGGTTCGACTGCGGCCCCAGCATCCCTCCTCCTCAAATATTCATGACCCCTCAGAAATCTAGGGAGGGAAAATCAATACAACTGCCCACCCAACATTGGCCACAGAGTTACCACATCATGCAACATTGATATAAAATAAGCCAAGGGGCCCTAAAAATAGGACAGAAGTGCTGGGTGGGAGGGGGAATAATGAGGAATATCATAAGGGTAGGCACATATTCATCATTACAGACTGAGAATGAGTGAAATTGCATACGAGAGACCTCTGCAAATCTCCAGCACATAGCTATTGTTGTTATTTATGGAGCTGGGCTGTGCTGGTATTGTGTTATTCAGAGCTTATTGTTTCTCAGAACTCAATGGAGCGGCGTGAAAAGAAGATCATGAGCATCAACAATGCTTTCCTCGCTTGCAGTTTGCAATCTGTCATCCTGCATCTGCAGCCACACTATGAGACTCATAGTTACACGCTAGCCCTTGTTTTTCAAAGCCAGATTATGTGTGTTGAACTCGGACTCATTCAGAAATAATCAGTTCGCTCAAGGATCAGAAGAAGTTTACCTCAAAACATGTTTATATAGCATTTGAATATGAATATCCTCCCAGAAAGCAAAGTGAAAGCAAAAGATCATAAACGGAACATGACTGGATCCATCAGGAAAGAAAAAGCGTCACATTTCTGCATAATATACAACAATCGGGATACATTTCATGAATTTATTTTGGCTTAGCTCTTTGTGGTGAAATACAGTGGTGAAAATTGAACAGTTTGATTGAAATCAAGTATTGATGGCATTTGGGGTTTATCTGTTTTTAGGTTTGTAAAAATCCCTGCTCAGATCTCTTCACAGTTTTCTTTTTCTTTTTTTTTTTTTTTTTCAAGCCACACATGCAAAAGAACAGTCTAGAACATGAATTTCTTGATCCACGCTCAAATAATCAAATATAAAGACAGCCGCTCACACATTCAGACCCCTTTAGCTCAAGCCCCTTCACCGTGGCAATGACGGCAAGATCCGCTATGCTGAGTGGCAGTGGGAGACTATAGATGAGACTTTCGCTTCAGAGCTCTCTTGTTTACTTTCACTGACCATCCTGTGTGTTCTGAATGCCAGATTTTTCTCTGCAGCTGAGCAAACGAGTACACACACACACACACACACACACACACAATCTCACACATCGAAAGGTAAGAAACGTCAAGGGCTTGCTCTCACTACTGCTGGTGCCGGGACACTAGAGAGCAGTCTACACCTTCTTTCACAAAGCCACGTTCTTTCTTCTGTCTGTCTGCCAATGCCACAGGATACACATCAATGCCTGCCAATATTCACTCAACAAACACCTCAAAAGAAAGAAGGGGCTCTTTTTATATAGTCGGCTCATATCTCAAAGACTCACAGTAGATCTGCCAGATAATCATCTCTTCATCATCCCTTCTAGCTGAATATTAAGGCTTTGTTTTGTCTCGCTCTGATTTCACCACCGTCAAGCAAAGAAAGCAATAGGCATAGGTTTGAGCCTTTAAACACCCTCATTCTGTTTTTTTTTTCCCAACAGCAACCCACATCATGACTTGATCATGTAAAAAAAAATGGTGCACCATCTGATCTGAATGCGTCATGCATCCCTTTTTTGTTTCCTCTGCTAATTTGCTTAATCTGTAAGGAGAGGGACATGGGAGTAGATAAAAAAAAAAGCAACCACAACAGTAACATCAAATCTGCACAGTGATTATTCCTCACATACGGTGAGAAGCAGATTGAAGGAGATAGAGAGATAGGAGAGAGAGAGAGAGAAAGAGAGAGTAAGAGAGGGGGGAGATCTGAATTTTGAATTTCAGATTGAGGCTTGACATTTCAAAACGATGTGACGAGATCACATGTTTAAATACTACATCGTCACCCTGCCAGTCCTCCCCAGCTTCCCTTAGACTTATCTCCAGACCTGACTACTGTGAATTGCTTTTTTATTTATTTAAACATTTGATTCTTTTTCCATAGTTTACAAAAGAAATAAGATAGCTTCTTGTATTTTATTTCCCACTCTTGCATTTCAACATATTTTACACAGACTTGTCTCATTTCATTTTTTAAACCCATTTAGATTTTTGATACCACAATGAAAAAAAGCATGTTTTCATCAATGTCCTCATTAGCTTTAAATCTTCTGCAGTAGAAAGACATATTAAAGCTCAAATATCCAAGCTTCACAACTTGACCTTGATTAGTCCCTGTATTCCTCAAAGGTTCTCACTCTTGCTTGTAAACCAGTCCCAAAACCAGGTCCATCAAAACCCACTGAAGCCTTTTATATTAGCAGTAAATCCTTGGCCTTGTCCCATTTTTTTTCCCCAAATGTGCCATCAAGCCTCCTTGAGAAAGCAGCACAGTGTGATGCAGTGTAAAAGCATGTCCCATGTACATTGATCCAACAAAATTTGCGATTGCAAGATATCCAGCAGCCAGACCGTCACACCTCACACTCCCGAGATGCCTGTTGCTGGCAAGTGCAGGATCCGAATTCATTGATGATGACGAGGGCCCCCTCGATATGGTTAGGCTTGTAGTCAACATAGTATTCAGGAGTGGACATGGTGGCCATCTGCTGCATGGTCTGCTTTTGCTTCTGCTTGCGTCGCTGGTTGCTGAAGCACTGTCTCATCTGCCTCATGCCAGCTGGGAAACACTTCCAAGACACATAGAGCATGAGCACTACAATCAGGAATGAGAAGATGAGTGCCATGGTGCCTGTCACTACCTTGTGGATCTGCATGGTGCTCTCCAGGTCATCAGTGGCTGCAGTCACTGTGAAGGAACTGGTCACCACCTCGCCACCCTCCATGTCTTGCAAATCATATGGTGTCCTGGTGGGACCTTTAAAAATGGAGCCTCGGGCCAGGTCTCTAGTGGCTGTGTAGGTCTGAGTGGTGGCCTCGATGCCATCCTCGCATAGCTGGAAGGCGTAGACGGCATCCAGGATGTCCTCGCCTTGGGCCATGTCCGGGCTGGCACACTGCAAGGCACTGTCACGTTGGCCCTGGAAGCTGCTCAGCCAGGAGGCCAGGGCACAGACATTGCGGCTGCATTCCCATGCATTCCCGGACAAGGTGATACTGCCCAGGGATGTCCAGGAGCCCAGAATGCGCTGGTCCACATAGGTCAGCTTATTAGAGTCCAGCATAAGCTCCTTGAGGTTGGGCACGCTCTCGAAGACATGCGGCTCGATGTATTCAATCTCATTGTTTGAGAAATCGATCTTTTCCAGGAAGTGCCAGGTCCAGTCCAGGGTGCTGACCACAATGGTGGCTTTGTTATTACGCATGTAGAGTGTGCGCAGAGAGATGAGGCGGGGAAAGTGGGCCAGGTTGATTTTCACCAGCTCGTTGTGCTCCAGATGCAGCTCAGTCAGCTTAAAAAGACCAGCGAATGAGTTTCGGGCCAGGCTCTGTAGCTGGTTGTAGCCCAAATCCAGAAACTGCATGCTCCTGCAGTCCTGGAAGATCCGTACGGGCACAAATTTCAGGGCGTTGTATCGTAAATGCAAATTAGTAAGCTTCCTAAGCCCATGAAAAAGGTCTGGCTCCAGGGACTGCAGTCTGTTGTAGGATAAATCCAAGATGCGCAGATTGGGTAGGGGTCTGAAGGTTCCATTAGACAGGCTCTCTATCCGATTGGTGCTCAGGTCCAATTCCTTAATCCTCCGCAGCCTCTCAAAAGCGCTCTCCTCCACGTATTCGATGTTGTTATGATCCAAGTATAGCCAGGTGAGCTGCGACAGGCCGACAAAGTGCCCCTCACGCAGCTCCGAGATGTTGTTCTCCCGCAGAGACAAGCCGGTGGCACTGCTCAGGTTGTGGGGAATGTCCGTCAAGTTGAGTCCCTCACAGTAGAGGAGCTTGTTGTCGCAGCGGCAAAGCCTTGGACAGCTCCCCCCCACCAGGGGAACCATTTTCAGAAGGATGCCCAGAGAGCACAGTAACAACCCGGGGGGCTTTCTTAGCGTCCACTTTAAATACAGACCAATTAGAAGGAAATCCATTAGCATGAATATCCTGCAGTGTCTCGAAGAAGAAGTTCATTGAATCTTTTAGATTTGTCTCATTTTGAGCAACATGATTTTTTTTTTTTTCTTTTTGTTTATGTGGTTTGGGTGATGGTGATTTGTTACTCAAAGTGAAAGAAAATCTGGCCAAACAGAAAAGAAAAGAGTCAACATGGGGAAACGGCAAGTCACCTTAATCATGTTAGATTGGGAAGCAAAAGGAGAGACAGCTGAGGGTGAAAAAGCATTCTTCCTAAATCACATAAAACAGGATTCCTACTCACCCCTTTTCCAGAGGCTGACAACCTCTATTCAGCTGCTCCCTTTGTGCCTGCAATAATTAGGTGTGAATATAAAAAAGATCCCAGTGTGGTACAAATGCAGCCTCCCCCCTCCTTTTCAGCAGCTACCAGAATCTGGCAGACTTACAATGTCTTAGTTCTCCTCGCGTGAAAGAGCCAGAAAGAGAAGGAATCCAAGTGGCATTCAGTGCACTCGCAGGAAATGCAAGCTGCCCAGACTGCATGCATGAACACGGTCCTCCCTCTCCTGCTTCTCTGCAGTGACTGCTGCGCTGATTAGAGCGAGATGAGAGGATGAAAAAAAAAACAGACACACACGTTCACAAGAGGGGGAAGTCAAAACAGAAGTCTTTTTTTCCTCCCCTGTATTTTTTGTGCAACTGATTCTGCTGAAGTGTCGATGCAAATTAAAGTCCGTTACTTGAAGCTGTCGGCAAGCTGCATGGCTCGTATCCATTCGGACCGGTCATCATTCTCTCGGTGGACAGCTCCTCAGAAACAAGTGCTCATCTGAGATGAATGCTAGTTGCCCTGGCATTTTTCGTCCTCTCTTTCTTTTTTTTTCCTGTTCTTTTGTTTTAATTTTGGTAGTCCAGTGTCCTGTCAGCCCGGTTTCCAGTGAGCCCTCTTTTGAGAGTCGCTCATTTTGTGAAGGCTGAGGAAAAGGCTGTTGCTGAGCGGAGATGCTGAAGCATAGAGGCTGAAAGGCAGGGCTGGTTTGTGGAGAGAAAAGAGAGAGAGAGAGAAAAGAGAACGAGAGAAAGAGAGAGAGTGAGAGTGAGAGAGAGAGAGAGAGAGAGAGAGAGAGGGAAAGAAAGAGAGAAAGAGAGAGAGAGGAAGATGAGCTGGAGCCCTTGCAGCAGAGTAGTGCAATGCCAGTGCATGCAGAAACACCTTCTGTTCACTAAGTGTCGTGAGCCACTCACAATTCAGCCGAGCTCTCTCGCTTTCCTCCACTCTCTCTCTCTCGCTCTCTCTCTCTCTCTCTCTCTCTCTCTCTCTCACTTGCTCACTCCTCCTCCTCTTGCTATTCTGTTCCACTCTTTTTTCCCCTCTGCTCTTTCCATCTCTCTCTCTCTTGCTTGATTTCTCACAGTGTCTGGTACATTTTCATATTCAAACGGGTTTGGGATTCGACTAGGGTACTTTAAACGTAACAAACAGTTGAATCCAACACCCCCGCACACACACTCCCTTCCCTTCCTCCTTCTTCCCATCACTCCGTCTCTCTCTGTCTTTCACTGTCTTCATCTCTCCTCCCACCCGCTTCTCTCTAATGAAGTGAAACAAGCCATATATCTGCCTCTCCTTTTTTGGTTTTATTCAATCCCATTTGCTCATTTTTTTTGCTCAGCCATCTAATGAAATTGTGTTCTGCATCCGTTCCCTGCGGCATGGACACACCAAAATGTTCATATGCAAAAATAAAATCACATCACAGCTAGTGTTTATTTCTTCTTCTCGTTTTAAATCTTGCAGCTATGCACAATGTTCTGAACTACATGCTCGATGATTTGAGCTTGCATGGCCTGTTTATCCTCGCTAAGTGTAAGTTTTGACACTTGGCTGACTCAGGCCAGCCTTGACACAGACGTGGAACATAACCGTTCAGAAAGATGAATGGACTTTCCAAGCATACCGTCGGGTCACTAGTGCTACCTTTGATGATCGTTAGCTCATTGGGGAAAAAAAAATGGGTGCAAGCACAATGGCTATGGTAATAGCAAAAACATCCAACATGTCGGCACAGTTTAGAGCACTACAGGAGCCTGTCTCCAAGTCTCCTGCCCCTTGGAAACCACTACATTTGCATTTCATATTGTACGTCTTGCCTTGTTGACCACGGCAGATTGAAGCCCCGGTGTTTGGACAGTATGCAGATATCATCTGTTGCCACTTAAGGTGCATTAAATAAATATTCCACTCAGGACCTCAGGCCCTGGTGCTCCTCAGATCTCTGATAGGCCACCACAGCTTTGTCATTTCATTCTGATTAATTTTCAAGGACAATCAACTGTGAAACTCCCTGTGCATGAAGCGACCATGCGTGTGTTTGGCTTCCTCACTTCCGCTGCTTGCCATAATGTTAGCGTCAACCCCCTTCCCTGCTTAGCATGCTGTGAAATAGCAGTTAATCAGACAGTCAGAGACGAACGAGAGATTTTGGGGGGGGTGGGGGTGGGGTCATTTAACATTCTCTCATGCTACCTGCTAATCGCTTCACTGCTCGAGCACCACTAACAGGAAAACAGTGGTTTATCCATATTCCTGTCTTAAAATTTGTCAGAAATTGTTTTAACCTACTTAGTACTTTTAGCTAGATCTTGTTTCTGATTGGTTAAAAGGTATTGATTCATTTTCTGTAACTTTTTCTAATACAATAAAAGATGGTAACAGTAACTGCTGATTTTTTTACTGTAACAGCACCACACCAAGTGTTATATTGTTTACTTATCAACCAACATGGCACATTAAGTAAAAAAAAAATGGCTAGTGTAAATATATTCCTACAAACGCACTAATTAGTTTGACCCCCTTTTTTTTTTTTTTTTTTTTTTTTTGGATTATAGCTTCAGTGAATTCTGTCTAATGAATTCGATTTGATATTGCATATTGGAGAAAAGAATCTCAATCGGAATAATTGTAGATAACACGAATTCAAATTGTGCAACCGTTCCAAGTGTTTCCTCTCACAAGTTGGCATCAGATTCTGCAGTAAATGATGGAAGCAATTATTTCTGAACCTTCAATTAGTGCTGTTTTATAACAGTGGCTTGGGCTCTGGAAGTGAACCAAGTGACATGATGGATTTCTTTGAGAAAAAAATGTCAATATTGTGACTGTGATTGGCTAATGTGTGTTCACAGTATGCCTGAGGTACTTTCTGTGTCTATTTGTGTGTGGAGAAAAAAAATTAAATGGGTGATCAGGGAAAGGTACCTAAACCAAATGGTAGCAAAAACAAAGTGATGTGTTCACTTGCTCGAATTATTTAGAAAGATTTGGTAAAATTGGGAATGTAAAACTGTTTCACTGGACTAACTATTGAGGCTTTGACTTTTACAATGTAATATAAGGTATTTTGATAAGCACACATTGTATACTGTATATTTACATGTGGATTTTTTTTTTTCCCTGTTGGAAAAAAGTAGCACAATCAGCTAGAGTATGCTAGCTATCTAGCAATACCAACTTTACCAGCAGGCTTGGGTAGTCGGTCTGAATGGACTCATCTCCATAAACCAATAAATGCTGCTTTATTCTTGTTATTGCTGGTCTGGTGAAATTAATACTGGTTCCAGCTCGCTTAAGCTAGTTTATTCTGGTTAGGGCTGGTTGGGTCTTCCATGCTAGTTCCAGCTCACTTTAGCTGGTTTATTCAGCTAGTTCTTGTCTAAAGAAATTCATGCTGGTTCCACCTTGCTGAAGCTGGTTTATACTGGCTAGTACTTGTCTGATTAATTTATTGCTAGTCCCAGCTTGCTCATGCTGGTTTATTCTGGTTAGCACAGGCCTGTTTTCAGCTTGCTTATAGTGCTGACCAGTTAATGCTGGTCTCAACTGGTTTACTCTGGATTGATAATAATAATTTTTTTTATTAATCTGGTTAGTGCTGGTCTCATAAAATTCTTTAGCATTCAGTTAGCTCTCTGACCAGATAAACCAGCACCAGATCATCAAAAATGTTATTTTTACTTGTTAGCCATCCCAGTTTCAGCAAGTTTATACTGGTTAAGAAAAAAAGTGTTTCTCAAGGGTTTTTTTTGGATGGTTAACGGTTCTAGCTTTGGAACAGGGTTCTATATGGAGTCTACGCAGGACCTTTAAGGGTTTTGTCTTCGGGTTTCTGTTACTGTGGTTTGTGTTGGCTTAGTGCTGGATTAGCTGGTCAAGCAGTAGATGATGTTAATTGGTTATTGACTACCAGAACCATGGGGGTAGCTAATTTTTGCTGCTTGCAATTAGAACACATTATCCTGGTCATGCTGCTGACTAGATATACCTTTTCTTTCCACCAGGACTCCCTAATCTATAGCCATAGATACATTTAGTTTCACACCTTAAATGCTCAGCAGAGTTTTGACAGAGAATGGATGAATTGTGCAGCAGAGTCAGTAGAGCAGAAAAAAGAAAGCTACCCTGAGTACTGACCATCTATGTGTGATCCATCTCTCTTCTGCCTTTCCCCATCTCTCTTTAGCCATAATTAATGGGTGCACCATCAGCTAATGACTTGGTACCCTGTAATGACTTGACACAGCGTACAGGAGATGGGAGTATCCAGGCCATTAGTTTTAGAGACTTTTAAGAGCTTTGGCAGTGGTGATTTTCAACCAGAGCATTCAGTCCCGTTACTATGCGATGGCCATGGATAGTGGTCAGGAGAAAAAGATGACCTTGACTCTTTTATTTTTATTAATTTTATTCTCGCAGTTGAGGTCATGAAGGGGGTTTAGATTCAGTCATAAAATAAGTAGAAGCAGCAGAATCGGTGATATCGCTGAGGAGATTGCTTCTAATTTGAATGGCTCGCTAATTTCAAAAGAAATTTATTTTAGGCAAAATTAAAGGATAAAAAAAATGTTATAATCTCTCATAAAATTAAATTGGAGGCTATGGTGTAAATCAGTTGACTATGATGAAAGGCAGAACAAATTAAACAACCTGGCTTATATCATCTCTGTTGTACTGTTAATAAAACTGAATCGATTCAGGGAGCAGTGTGACTCATAGGATCTCCAAAGCTGATACTGGGACAGCGAAAGTTATGCTATCAGTACACTGTACAATTATGTGCTAAATAATTATACCTATATTGTCCACCTCAGGCTTTTTGCTATGCTGAGACAAGTATTTAAAGAAGCACATTATAAACATAATCCATCTTCATTTGCATTACAAATAGGTCTTATATGCACATCACTGGCTAGACCAATAAACATAAACTAGACAACGCAGGGGGCATGAAATTATTCAGATTATTAATTAAGGATGTACTCTGTTTACTCCGGAATATACTTAATCAATACCTTATTATGCTCTCTATAATGCTTTCTGCAACATTAGGTTTTTGACCATGTTACCCTGCTCGATGTGGTTACTGTGGCTCTGCTGATTAGCAAATCTCATTCACGGCCTATTGCACAGTTAGCAAAACACAGCCTAGCCATCCGTACCATCATTTTGTCCTGACATTCTAATAGACGCCTGATTTAACCAAGCCTGATCAGTCCTAAAATGGCCATGATTTTCCAGAAATGTGGTAGGGAATCATTTACAAAAGGATCCCTGCACGTGATGCAGTCATGATTTGGAATATAAGCAGGACAAGAACAGACCAAGAACTGAGCCACGGGGAACTCTTGTAGTGGGACTTCATTTGCATGCTAGCTCTCAAAATCTTGAATGATAGCTTGCTCGAAGTCAGCGACATCTAGTGTATGAGGGTTAAATCAAGCATCAAGCACTGACATTTATCGAGACGGCTATGGAGACCAGGGCTGTGACCAGGATCAACATTTTACTCGACAATCTATGTCATCAAGCTATTGTAAATCAGAGACCTGAGATGTTAATTATTTTGGAAAGTATATTTACATAAAAAAAATTGATTGTTCTCATTGAGCAAACTTATGCAAAACAAATATTCTTTTCTAGGAAAAAAATATGTTATGTACAGTAATTAATAAGAAAGAGTTTGTGTAAGATGAGTGGCAGCTCCTTTCCTCAAACCCCTGTTTACTCTAAAACCCCAAACTGATCTCAGGTCATTTGGCAGGACATCGCTGTTTCCAAACTGAATTTGGCAAGTACGCGAGAGGTAACGAAAATCGAAACTTTCTGAAACTACAGAGGTCCGGACCTCTCTGTCCTCGTAGCTTGTCCTGGCCATGATGCTGACTGGAAATAAAGCTGTGTTAACAATGTAGCAGCAGTTTAATGCTTGAAGTCCCCTCTTACTCTCAAGATACTGCTTCTGGGTCTTTGGAAGTGTTCAATTATCTTAAGCCATTATACAAAACATCTTTATACTGGTTTGATTTACCAGTTCTTATTTTTGTCCCTTCTGGAAAAGTAGAACTGAAAACCCCATTACAACCTAATTCCCATTTTTTTTTCACATCTAGAAGGTGGTGACATATTGATTCAGTTTTCTCAGCAAGACCATTTCCAATGAATTGTTCTTGGGTGAGAGTGAGGTTTATGGATTTGACGTTATTCTCACAAGAAACACAACAGTGTGAAGCCATTCCCCCGGTTCTCTTTAATTAGAATCCAGCAATTGATGTTAATGGGACTTTTCAAAGGACTTGTACAGAGTTCATGTTGTGACTCCAGTTGTGACTCCATAGCTTCCTGCTGGAATAATAACAACTGCTAATGTGTGTTATGAACTCTCAGGGGAAAAAAAAGTAGAACTAAATTGTACCTATCCTTGTTGCTGGTATCCTCAATGGTACATCTTTTGTACTTTTAATATGTATCTTTCACCTGGAAATGTGGATATAGTGTAGTAATTTAAGGTAAATAAGTGGACCTTATTCAGTTTTAAAGATTTAAAGGTACACTGTATGCACTTTTCTAGGTAAAAGATATAAAAGATGTACACTGGAGGATACTACAATTTGCCAAGTATTAGAGTGTTGTATTAAGTAAAGAACAGCACATACTGTACTCTTAGTTACATGTTACGTGTTTGTTCCTTTTATCACTTATGTTACTCAGCATGATCTCGTTTGTCTGTCTGTCTTGAAGTTAATTAACACAAAAAAGCGAAGCATGGACTTCTCTGTACTGAAGATGTTGCAAAACTTAAAAGTTACTGCTTTACCTCTAAGCTCTGACACTGGAGACTCCTTCCTTAAATGTTAGATTTTAACTTTACAATGCAAGTCCATCTGAATGAGCAGTTACTGGAGACATGGTAATGCATTAAAATGAGTCCATTGTTGTAAACCAGTGATTTTCTTTAGATGCACTACTGCCAGAGCTGCTGTTATAGAAAATGAATCACCTTCTGTCCAATCAGAATCCAGAATTCAGCAGCACTCTGGTGTATATATAAGATTACAGTGAAGACTATCATAGTTTACTCAACCTATAATCACCATTTTCATTTTCTTTTCTCCACAATATGGTCTGGAATTGTTTTCTGCTATGATATTTTCTAGATCTTGAAGAATT
Organism: Pangasius sanitwongsei; assembly: GCA_037576675.1. Lineage (NCBI taxonomy): Eukaryota > Metazoa > Chordata > Actinopteri > Siluriformes > Pangasiidae > Pangasius > Pangasius sanitwongsei. The sequence continues at coordinate 895,865 of CM075030.1, read as the reverse complement.
TTGTAACTTGTTTCGATTTTCTAAGAGAAGTGAGAGATTGATTTTGAGTAGTGGTTGACAGAGAGATTAAATAAAAAAAAAAGTCGGATAAAGACTTTGGAGCAGAGTGTACTCTATATCTGTAGAATTACCAGTTCCTAGACAAAAAAATTGAAGACATCAATAATACCAGAGAAATGAATCCTCAAGCATTGTAAGTGCTTATATTGAATGTGTTGTTATGTTTTAGTGAGATTAGTGAATCGTCTGGTCGGAAACATGTTTTATGTTGTATTTGCTGTAGTTTATTTGAGTTTCAATTCCTCCCAAGGATATTATCTCCCCTTTCTAACACTTATAAAAAAGCAAAAGATGCAGTCTGTATGATCGTAAAGTTGAATAATGCTAACAACTGATGCTACCAGATTTATAAGCAAATTATCCTCAGATGTTAAGCTTTACATCAACACAATTTAGCCTGTGAAAATGTATTCCTTGTCTCTCGATGCAGGATCTCTTGGGACGATGTGTTATAGATATTAACATCATTATGCTTTCACTCGTCATTACCATTAGATCCTCCAGGCGATGTCATTGTCACTTATTATCCTAATCATTACGGGCCACAGGATGGCACCCATGGCCACCTCGTCATGTATGCAAGATGACGTTGGGACATGACTCTTGATGATTAGCGCTATTGCTGATTACAGATCTATTATCCAAATGGTCTGTTGAACAATGAATGGTCTAAACAGAGATTTGTCAGTGCGGACTAATGGCTAATTGACCAATCCTGCAGAAAGGCAGGGCATCAATTACAACTCCAAAGAGAATTTTGCCACAACAATGGAGGATGCAGTGGGAGATCGTGGCATGCTGGGTAAGACATCTTCCAGCATGGGGCACTAGGTTTCTCAGAGGCATTGGATTTCTACAGATGAAACCCACTGGGGAAAGGAAATGAGGGTCTTTTCATAATTGTACACTTTTGCAGTCCTGGCACTGTGAGTTCTGAGAGTTTGGTACATATGGTCGAGTGTGAAAGTTGCTTTTGAATCTGGTGCGGTCCTGGAAGCTGATCTCTGGTCCAACTGAACAGTTCCTCAAGTTTCTTTTAGTGAACTCTGGTGTGGAATGTATCATGAACCTGGACAGTGTTACTTGCTATTTTAGGTTACATAATAGTAGGGATAGTAATATGGAGTGGTGGCTCAGCTCCTAGGGCTCTGGACTACTCATCAGAAAGTTGTGAGTTTGAATCCCTGTACGGCTAAGGTGTAACTACTGGGTCCTTGAGCAAGACCCTTAACTCTTGGATAGCTCGGTTGTGCCCGATCTCAATTGTAAGTCATTTTGGAAAGAAACGTCAGCCAAATGAGCAAATGTAAATTTAATATTGTGAAGATGGAATTCCTTCTGGATGTGTTTTTAAGCAAGTAGATTCACTTGAGTGGTTCCAAGTCAACTACTGACCAGTGTTTAGCAAAAAATAACATTTAAATTAACATAATAACTTATTAATAAGATCAGCCAGCCATGTTGGTACAGCAGGTAGCATTAATTACTGAGCTTGGGATACTGTCTGTTAGGAATTTTGCCGGTCCTCTCTATGGCCACATGGGTTTCCTCCAGGTTCTCCGATCTCCTCCCAAGTCCCAAAAAAACATACCGTTAGGTGGATTAGCTATGCTAAATTGTCCCTAGATGTGAATGTGCATGCTGCCCATTCAGAGTGTATTCCCACTCTATGCCCAATGTTCCCAGGATAGACTCTGGATCTACTTCAACCCTGATCAGGATAAAGCTCTTACTGAAGACGAATGAAAAATTGATCCTGGGTAGTATTATACAAAATTTCAGCCAAACACCTGGGAAAAAGAAGAGACAGAAAATGTTACTTTTGTGGTGTACAAAATATTGGCTTGATATGGATTGGCATCTTGTTGAGATGCAGCCAAATGCTATTTCTTTATCTTACATAACAATCACTAATCAATCTCTAAAATAAAGACTACTGCCAAGCAAATGCTTAGCCAGCATAAACAAAGTCTAATATTAAACAGCTGAATCTATGAGCAGACATGGTTACCTACACCCATCAAAGCAGGAGTATACTTCATTATTAAAAGACAATGCCTCACACACAATGTGTGAAGGGCCAGGCTACTGTATATGTGTATTAAGCTAGCTCTCTCCTTGGTGAAAGTACGATACTGAAAGCTTCACTAAGCTTCTTTTAGGTATTAAATCGGAAAAAAAAAAAAAAAAAATCAATAAAGCTTCATCTCAGTGGGTCAACCATTTGGTGACCCATGAAAGTTCTGTGGAGTGACTGGTCCTGAGAGTGTGTTCACGCAAGTGTAAATATGATACAGAGTTGTGTATGGGTGTACAAACTTCTTTGTCATGCTTCAAAGGGCAGACTGGTTTTAGTGAGAATAGAGTGGGCCAAATCTTTGTTAGGTAGTTTAATGTGCCTCATTTATCATGCTGTATACGGACATTTATCAATATATGCACATGAGTATGAAGAAGATCGGTGAGGTCAAATGCAAAGTGAACATTTATATTTTAAATTAGGTATAAGATTTGTGATCTGATTCTGTACTTGTAAGACGATATCATATCTTATATACTTATGAAATTACTTAACAAGCTTGCTGATTTTGGTTCTGTGATTTACTTCCTGTACTGTAATATCCTTCTTCTGGTCTTAAGTATTTTCTGATTGCAGTATCTTCCTTCATATTCACAACTTTATCCGAACTCTAGAAAGGTTTTCCAATCAAGGAACTCTGTGATGGATTGTATTTAGTGGAAATGACATGTAATAAAGCAATGGCTGTGTGCACAATGGTTTGCATGGGTTTTCTCAGTGGCTTGGGAACAAAGCAATAGAAATGGAGATGGTAAGGGATGATGGTTGTAGTGTTGTTTGTCTGTGTTCTGTTCCACAACAGCCGATCTGTTCCACAATAGCTGACTAACTTCCTATTTTCATTCTTGAAAAAGAAAAAAAAAAAACATTCTTATTTCCATTGTGTGAGTCCTTAGGCCTATAGACAGACGACAAATTAAAGGAAGAACCAAAGTAAAGCATTCTAATAAGGTGTTGGGCAAAGATGCAGCACCAGAACATCTTCAGTGCACCTTGGCATAGATCTCTGGAACTTTACGGGATTGATGAATACTATTCTTTCGAAAAATATTTCCTTAGTTTGTATTGCTGATGGTGGTGGAGAGTACTGTCGCTCCAAAACAAGCACTTATGGCTAGTAAAGCTATCTTGAATCTTGAAATCTCCCATATGGTCAGTTGGGTTGAGATCTTGGATCTCATTATGGATGAGGCCATAACATATGATTTACGTAATTTTCATACTGATCAAACCATTCACTGACCCCTCGTGCCCTGTAGGTGGGGGTGGGGTCAGCCTGGAAGAGATCAATATAATGATGATGGAAATGATTTTATTGTAAGATAAAGATGTTCAGTCAGGAGAAGTGGTGACAGTTCTCTCTAAGGGGGCAAGTAGAGGCAAACCATGCTAGCAAAAATAAATAAATGCCCCCCACAGCATAACAGTAACAGAACCACTGTTTTTTCACAGTTTTTTTTTTTTTATCTTTAATTTGTCACCCATCTGTGAAACACACAAACACATACTCACCTCTCTGGGTTTTTTTTTCTTTCTTTTTTCACACACTTAGGCTCACAGACATATATAGAATCTGGCAGCTTCAACATGTCTCACCTTATTTCCATAACTACTTCTAGATCTTAATTTAAAAGTCATGCTCTCAGACCATGTTTTGAGTGAAGTATATTTAGCTGCACTTTTCACACACTTATACTGACACACTTACCTGGAGCGTTCAGCCAAGGAGAATAAAATGTAAAAAAAAACCAAAAAAAAAAACACTGTTCATTTGAGCCAGTTGTAGCAATCGCTTATTTTGCCTAAAATAGAGATTTGTAAAGCTTCAATAAGCTTCTTGACTGGTGAAAAGCCAAGTTGTTTCTTTTATGCGTCGTATTGCCCGTGGTATGAAACTGAAGAGTAAGTGCAAGGGATTTGTGGGACTGCCAGCACTGTTGTCAGAGGGACTTTCTAAAACCTGATTAGACCCAAATAAACACCTACTATTTGCTTTTTCAAGCCCAGAGAATTAAGCAGATTGGTAAGGCAGTCGTTCACTTGGTAGCTTCTGCTGAACCTGTATATACTGCTAACTGGTGTCATGAAATTATGTTTAAAAGGGGTTAAAAGCAATGCAGAAACACACTGTTTAGTGCTCCCTGTTAAAGCAAGAACAGGTGTTCACTTTGGCGTTCTCCTGCCAATCCATTTTGCACCACTCCCACACCAGGTTCATGCCAAGAACCGGGCCGACTCAGCTGTGCGCCAGCCAGTTTTGGGCCAGTTTGGACGGCTTCTAACGAGTATGGAACTACTCGAACCTTGCCAAGCAAGCCTTTGACGTGGCTTATTCAGATGACACATTACAGTCACTCCTATGTCCTTTTTGTTTTAGGCCATTTGATGTGTCTATCACAATCTCAAAGCACCATTGCACTATTGTGGGTGTGTTTGTATACGAGAAATGACAAGCATGCAGTCCAATTGCTTTGAGCACTCAGTAATGAGACTGCTGCAGGATTGCAAAATGCCTTTGAGGTACTGTATCTCCAAACAAAAGCCAAGCAATACTGATGCAACATAACCAGTAACCATGAATATTTGATTAGTTTCCATATCTAATATGTTCTGTTGTTTGAACTGGAAGATGCAATGGTTAATTTGCATCACATTTGATTGTGGGCTGTTTGGGGGATTTTACTGGGTCAACTTTGAGAATGCATTAATATTATAGTGAAATTAAAATGCTAATTACAGATTGGGTGGTGTAGAGGGTAGCATTGATGCCTTACAGCTCCAGGATACTTGTTTGTTCCTGAGCCTGGCTTACTGTCTGTGTGGAGTTTCACATATTCTCCCGGTGTCCATGTGGGTTTTCTCCAGGCTCTCTGGTTTCATCCAACTTCCCAAAAACATGCCAGTATTTGGATTGCTGGCTCCAAATTTCTCCTAGGCGTGAATGTGTGTGTGCATGATGCCCTGCATCCCAGCCAGGGTGTATTCCCACCTTGCATCCAGTGTTCCTGGGATAAGCTCTGGATTCAACAGGACTCTGACACACTCTCAAGCAGATGATGACTTGTTTGGCTAGTTTCATGAGAATATAGCCCCAACCGTGATCTTAATAATGATAGGTTTTTATTCCATGACGTTTTTGTATGTACATGTGTATTACCAGTATTGGCTAAAGAAACGTGTTAATGTTGCCCCACCTACACATATATATTGGGCCTTTTTTGTTCATTTGAAGACAGTCAACACTTAAAAGCTGTGATTTTGCTTTTAATAGTGACATACAAAATTGTTAGGGCTCATTATATTCTGAACTATGGCTTTATTTTCCTCTTGAGAAGCTCCATTATATGAAATTTCTCCTTTCTTGTTCTTTTCCAGAAGCCTTAGTGCCGATATGGGTGACATTTGTTATACAATTAAACAGCACAGACAACTTATTACAGGCAAATAATGACTACATCATTAAGTTTTGTTAGTCTGTTATCTTACACAATAGCTCTATCAATAATCAGCTTTCCAATACAAGTGAGAAAATGTGTTTGAAAAGCAAAGGTTCATGTAGTCTTTAGGTAAATATCGGCCAGGCATAGTTGTCTAAACAGGAAACAGTAGAAACACAGTAATCTTAAATCCTAAATCTACTTAACATTTCTGACTTCACTGAGAATGTGTGTGTGTGTGTGTGTGAGAGAGCGAGAGAGATAGATAGAGAGAGAGAGAGGCAAATAGCCTCTTTTCTTGTGCCCCAGTCAATGACAAGGAAAGCATTTCCATGTTGTTATGTCCCTGTTGTCTTCTTTAGAGTTTATAATTAAATGTTCTATTTTCTCTTCCTGGCAAATCAAAGTCAGTTATGACTTTTCTCTTTGATGGCAACCACAAGTCTATGTCTGCGTTTTTGTTTGGGAGAAACGTGAGACTGGTGTGTCTTAGCATTATCATTCGATTAACTTCAGCAGCTCTGCGGCTTCTATTTAAGTACTGCTGTCTCAGGTGGGGGCAAGTTTGATGGCCGCGGGGCTTTCTGCAGGCAGCCCTGGAATGAATGAGCGATCCTGAGCCGAAGAAGGTGTTGAGCTAATCTTTTATTGCTTTTTTTTTGTTTTTTTGACCAATCCACTTACGACACTTCTGCGATTGTGCTCTAATTTATTTGAATCATCCAACAAAAATGGCACAGTGCTGTTACATAATATTGCATCATACAGCACTAATGATGCCTGGTATCAGTTAGTACGTTAGTGATCTCTGCACTGTGTGTCAGCCCCCATCAGTGGAAAAAGACCAACTCAGGACCACTACTGAAGATGTTATGGTCCTGGAAGGCGTATCTCAGGTCATGGCCAAATAATAACCTTATTAGCTGGACAGTTATTTAGCATTATATCCCTTTTCTTTGATGGACAGTGTAGAGATGGGCTACAGTCAGTAAATGTACATCTGCAAAGTGGCAGGTGAACCTGATAAAACAGCAACTCAGTGTCTATTTGAATTGGTAGCTCAATATTTAGACTTGATTTAAATCTGTTGCTCAGCCGCTGTATCTAAAACGTGCCGCATAAACCAACACTGCATCCTTTGAAATGACTCGTCAGCCTCCGAATGCGATTTGCCAGTCTTCGCTCCCGGCAGAATTACACCTAAATGTGAGGAACTGCAGAGAAGTTTGGAGAAATGTACATTTCTTTGTCCAATAAAGAAGTCATTTGCAAAATGCAGAGCCCACATTCTTCTGGGCGCACAATGAAGTGCACACGGTCTGTAACGTCGGGAGCCTCTGTGCAAGTAATTTTGTTGTTTTGAGGGAAATGAACCATGTAGCACTGCTCATATTTCAGTCAGAATTTCACTTGGGCTATAAAACTCCCAGATGATTCTGTTAGAGAGGGGGAGAAAGGAGTGGCATGTTTTATTCATTAATATTAATGGGAAAGATCTGTATATTTTTGATGCAACACACAGCAAAGTCATAACTTATTATTGCTGTTTGAATGGGTCTTTTTTCCACATGTGGTTTATTTATTGGTTTTTTTTTTGGCTTTTTAAATTGTGTCTATCCTTTATTCAAGAGATTGTTTTGTGTCTCCAGTTTGAAGGTATTGCATTGAAATACAGCATTAAATAGAGATATAAATGTTTTGTGCCAATTTTTTTTTTTTTTTTTTTTACATATTTATATATTTTTGCTCGGACTTAATAGAACTGTATGTAAATCTACAAAACTATTCATACTCCCATAGTTTAAACCAAACAAGATTTTCTGTTTTACCGCTTCCTTATTTTTTTCTCTTGTTTGTGTTGTTTTTCTTTCCTGTTTCACTTTACTTATTTTTTTTGTTACCATTCCAGAGAATGCAGAACACTTTGTTGTGTATTTGTAATAGATCAAGTCCCTGATGGAGGCAAAGCACGCTATCTCTCATACCAGGAAACTAACTGCACATCTTGGAGCCCTCACAAGCATACGAAATGCTTCATAGGCATACAAAGTCTCTTCCTATTTCTGTCCTCCTGGTGAATTTTATTTTCATTACATTAGCAAAGCCATCATTGAATATTCTCCTCAAGCATAGGCAGGATAGCATGCTAAGAGCTACATCGATGTTTCCTTATTCATCCGAGAAGCTTCTTCCAAATCTGAACCTCTGGTCAAAGTTGAGTGAGTTGCTCTCTGTCTCTTTGTGCTCTCTCACTCATTTTGAAAGTCAGACAGTGTGTCCCATGACCATTGCCATGGAAAGGACACAAATACAGGATTAAGCTTTTCAGCGGCTGGCATATGTCGTCACCCTGCATGTGTTTTACTAAGCCTGGGATCACTCTCTCTCTCTGTGTGTGTGTGTGTGTGTGTGTGAGCACAAGTGTGTCTGAAGAGCCCTCTTAACGCTGTACTAAAGTGGAGCTGCAGCTCATCTTAACATCCTGTTCCTGACACTAACTCTTGCCAAATGGCTACAAATACAATTATATCAAATACAGACAGATCCTGCTGTTACCCCAACAAAAGTTTCACCGTCAGGCAGTCAGAAGACAAAGAGAAAGCAGATTTCCAGGAAATTTCAGTAAAATTACACAATCCCACTAAAGTCCAGAGTTTAGATGCCTTGGTTTGGTTTGGTAGGCATTAAAAATACATTGTAAAGATGTTCATTTTCAATGTGCACTGACAACATGAACCTGGCAGAGTGGCCAAGTGTAGAGAACAGTGAAATCAGATATTTGGACTAAAGTCCTGCAATCAAATGTTTATCAAATCTTACCAACTCTAACGATGATTATTAAATCATTACAGATTTAATCCGATTTGTGCAATTGGAGTACATGTGATGACGTGTGAAAGAATCTGCAAAACTGTTATACAAGAAATGAGCAGTGATTTGAGCACAAATAATGAATCAGCCATGTCTTATATACATACAAGGAAATGTACCCTCGTATACATCTAATTTGCATGAAACACGGCCCAATTTATGAGATGTTGCGCTTAGAAGGAAAGCATGCTCCAAGGGAAGGAGCAAACAGGAGGGTTAAAAAAATGTAAAAAAGGCGTGAAGTGAGTTCTTATGCATTTTTATGAATTTCTGCAGGTCTGGGTGGGTGAGGTTGGGGAATCTGCAGGAGCAGGTGGGTGTGCTCAGGTTTTCTGCAGGAGCGAGAGGGAACAGTCTGGGACTTTGTGGAAGCAACCAGACCTGCCCAATATTTATGGAAGCATGTGGACATGAGCTGATGGACATGGTCAGAGTAGCTGCTGAACGAGATGGGTGTGGTCAAAGTATGGGCGAAGTCCGAGAGCCCTTTTGCAAGAGTATGGGGGTGCAGCCAGAGATTCTGTGGAAGCATGTGAACATGGTCACAGTATTTCAGGAGAAGATGGACAAGGTCAGAGTAACTTCTGGATAAGATAGGTGTGGTCAGAGGTGTCATGGAGCATGGTCAGATTGAGCATGGTCTACGTTTCGGAAATCAATGGGGAGCAGGAGCAGGCAGGTGTAGTCCGAGTTTCTGCCGGAGGAGGTTGGCGTTGTCGGTGTTTTAGGACAGCAGCAGAATTTAAAAAAATAGGCATCATTCAGCAGCATGACTGTAAAGTCCTGATGGTAAAATCTTATTAATGCTCCACACAGTTATGAACGTAAAGACAGTCCAAACTACATTTATACCTTTCATTATTAAGCACTTGAGGTTGTGCTGAATTCTAAAAGAGCCTTTGAAACCATTCTGCCTCTTGAACCATTAAAAAGTCATACCACTGTGTATGTGTGTATGTGTGTGTGTGTGTGTGTGAGTGAGAGTGAGAGAGAGAGAGAGACAGAGAGAGGTTGAAAATGATTGAAATAAATGAAGAGCTTGTAAAAAGAGGCTGTGTAGTGTTAGCCACCCTCTTTCACTTACTCGCTCTCTTAGGGATGAATCTGAGTGAGAGTTTGTGGGCGAGAGTGTGAGTTTGTGTGTAAAAAAGAGAGGAGTAGGAGACAAGAATCGATTCAGTTATGAAGTGCATGCTAATGTATTAACCCTAACACCCAGCTCCTCCTGAGTGTGTTTAAAGCAGCTCTGCTTAGAGAGAGGGATCCTGTTTATTCAGGCTAACTACAGAGCATCGATCAGTCTGTGGTTTTATACGTCGATCACTTTTCATCTAGCGTCTCTGCTCATGATGTACAGAGTGGAGGTTAGGTGAATGTTCACAAACAAAGTAGTTAACAAACTTTTTGGGGCACCCAACCCTAAATGAACATTACGAATCTTCTGCGACCCCAAGTCTCTACATTTCGGTTTCTTCTCATTATGATGTAAATGTTTTGGCAAAATTTTGTGTTTATTTTTGAATGATGACTTGTAGCAGTGATGTTAAAATGCAGCACTCCTACCCAAAATGTCTTACAGTTGGCAAGTCTATTACAGCGCAGATGCAAGTTTACCAGAGGTGCCATGAACATCTGGCCAGAAATTCCTCCCAAGCTTCCACTTTCCATCTCCCCAGAGTCAGGAGGAGGAATAAAAGGAATAGGAATGTAATTCCCGTAGAGAAACGAGCCAGTGAAATAGGATCGGGTCTCCAGTTTTAAAAGTGCTTTCTTAGTGCCGTTAGAAGCTTATGGGACCCTAGAGAGCCCCGGTCAGGGTGATCCCGGCTGGTGTGTGTGTTTGTGTGTGTGTGTGTGTGTGTGTGCACAAATAACCATTTAGAGCCCTGTAACCACTAAGAGGGTGTGTGTGTGTGTATATTCATGTTTTTCACTCCTCGTGCCATGTGCCTCCTTCAACTGTGTTTTGAGTACAGCCAGAAATATCCTCATAATAGAGCTGAGGAACAAAACCACCAGAGATGATCGTTTCACGAGTAACCAAAACTGCCTTGTAAGAGTAGTTTTAACAGCGCCGATGAATTCTCAATTCTGATTGGTCAGAAAGTGTTGATTCATTTTCTATAGCAGCAGCTCTGACAGTAGTGCAGCTGCACGTCACAGGTTCATATTAATGTACGTTCTGATCTGACCTTATCGTTTCTAACATCTCTGATATAAAATTGAACTTTTATGGAAGGAGTCTCCGGTGTCAGTGCTTTGTAACGTCAGCGGTAAAGCTGTAAGTCTACAGAACTTGCTTTGTAAAGGATTGAACCTTCAACTTAACTGTTATTAATTTAGCTGTTATTGCTGTCTCGGTAGACTTTGGTCGTATGGGACATGGGGCGTTATGGACACTGTCGTCATTCGTACGGTTGGAACATCCTTTAAAGCAGCAATACAGTCCATGTCTGCCAAAGTTCATTCTTATAATCTGAATACGATAGCTCTATAGCATCTTTATGTAGCTTTTAATGAGAGGCTGCCAAAGTGGCTCTTCCTGAGGATGACACTCCAGCAGCAGCTATCTTAATTACAATCTGACTTCTTATTATAGAGAGTGAACTTAGCATTCTCTCTCTCTCTCTCTCTCTCTCTCTCTCTCTCTCTCTCCTCTTTTGGACTTGATACTGCAGATGGCCCGTGTTCACACTTAAACTGTTGCTGCAACACTAAGCTGTAATTGTGCTTCATGTCATCTAATTGAATTGACAAGAAGCAGGAAATGATATCATTTAACACATTGATCTTAGAGGAGACATTGATCTGTCTCTTTCTCTGCCTCTCTCTCTCATGTTGCATCTCTCTCTCTGTATTTCTCTGTCTGTCTCTCTCTCTCTCTCTCTTATTGTGTCTATCTCTGTCTGTCTGTCTGTGTCTCACTTTCTCTCTCCTCCTATCTGCTTGGCTCTCACTTTGTCTCTGTCTGTCTCTCTCTATCTCTCTCACTATATCTCTGTCTATGTCTCTCTCTCTCTCTCTCTCTCTCTCTCTGTGTAAAGGTGGGCGGAGTCAATGCAAATGTTTCACTGCACTGTATGTAAATTGATATGCCCGAAGGGTGGGTGTTTAATTTGTAACTTTCTAAAGAAACCCATGAAGCTGCGTTAACAACAGAGTTATACAGTTTAATAAATCTTAATAAAGTTTGTCAAAATTATGCCTTGGTATTTCAAAGCAAGGACATTTCTATTTAACTGCAGTCTGTGTACTACGTGGCTTGTTTTCATATCTATATGGAATTCTATATTTTTGTTATTGTAGCTATAGCATGAGGAAATTGTATAAATATTATATCCATTTAATCATAGCACCACGTTTTTAGCTTTTTCGATAAAAAGCTGCAAATGTGTTCCTATCATCATGGCAACATTTATTCGCATAAAGAGCTGAATGCATGCCCATGAACAAAAAGTACACTTCAAACAAGTAGCTGTAGTTTTTTCTGATTTGTTTTTCAGAGCCATCTCATTTAAGCATAACATGCAAACTCCATTTAGAGTGAGACGGTAATGAAGCTGAGTGTGTTCCTGCTGAAGGCAAGCTTTTAGCCCGTCAGCTAAAATCGAAGTGATCATTATGTTGTATCCGCGTGAACCCTGGGCTCCCCGAGCATCCAGCCGAAGAGGTTAAAGGTGAAGGTGATGTTCGGTCTCAAAGCATCCACCTGCTTCATCTGCTTTCTTATCATTCATGTGGTTGGAGGTGAGAGAATTAGCAAAAAAAAAAAAAAACAGCTAACACTGCAGAACTACATAAAAAAAATGGAACCAAAAAAGGAGCTATGGGGTCCTAGTTCATTTCCAGCCGTTTAAATGATGATAATGATCAAACTAACTGCATCATCATTAAGATTCACGAGAACGCCATTGTTATGTTCAACATGTTTCTTCATCTGAGGGAAAAAAGGCCTTCAACGACTAGGATGAAAAATCCCAGGCAAAATGAAAATAAATGATTAATTTTGACAAAATTAAAAACAAGGTATAACACTAATAATAAGGATTACACTAAAATAATGAGGATTTACCCCAAAAAAACATCTATTTCTTTTTTTTTTCTTTCTGCACTTGTTATGTAACAATGTTTTTGTTTGCTTGTTTGTTCATTTGTTTATCCATTTGTTTGTCTTCTTTTGAAAAAGGGTTTTTTAAGGCTTCCTTAAGGGTTCATTGGATAATTAAAGGTTCTTACCTGTCAAAAATGGGTTCTACTTTGAGCTCTGTTCTAGCAAAACACAGGGTTCTCTTTGTAAGATTTTTTTTGTTTATTTGTTTGTTTGTTTGTTTGTTTGTTTGTTTTCACACTGGTTACTGTCAAACTACACTGTTTGTCCAGTTAATGGACCTAGTTAGAACCAACCAACATGGTTCTTCAAAATCCCACATGATTCTTGTAGGCTCCTGATGATTTATGGAACTCTCTTATGGTTCTTCAAAGGAATGCTGGATAATTAAGACTTGCTATTTTCCAAAATAAGGTATTAGGTGGAACTCTTTCTGATAGCAAACAAGAATATAGGTGGTATTGCGTGTTCATCATAAAATAATAACTAAAGATGAGGTTTTCATCTGTCTGGAACCCATAAAAGTAAAATGGAGTAAGTCCTCTCATCGTTGTGCAGTTAGAGATCCAATTTGTAGACACTAAAAATCATCTAATCAGTTCGGTTCAGTTGGATTTTTTTAAAGCTCATCTCAGTGAGCTCTTCTTTTCCACGCTCTGGTCTTCACTCCGGTACTTCAGGCCTCACAGCGGTCACTAAATGATACTTTAGCATTTGTCGTCAGATGCGATGGGTGGTTTGGGGGGGGGGGGGGGGGTGTCTGCACTCGACATCTCTTTTCTTTTCTGTATGTCTTGATTTTCTTTCTCCGGTATTCAGAAGACAGCTAGAGAGACGAAATATCGAAACAGAGTAAAGAAATCTCTTGAGTTGAAGTTCATTCCACAGAGCGAGAAGTGAGAGTGCTGATGAATAACCTGCCTCCGAGTTGATAAAGGAAAAGGAGCACATCACCCTTTTCACTCTCCAAAACAGGAAATGCTAATCAGACCAACTTTCATGTTTCATCGCTAAAGCTAGTAATTTTATTGTCAAAGAAGGAAAGTTAGATTTATGATTTTTATTATGAAGCCTAGGTGCTGTGCAGAATCAAGACTATACCCTGTTATTATGCTGATTACAAAAGAGTTTCCTGTACAAAAAAAAAAAAAAAATCCAGAGGTGTACGTTTTGGCTAACATAACTAGACATGTGTCAGATCCAAGCTACATGACCAGAAATTATCCCTATATCTTAAAACATTTTATCCTTTTATACTCCAAAGTCATGAATACTTTTGCTGAATACTGTAGATTAATATTAGATCATTTTATACACGGCCTTGGGTGTTAAAAAGGTGCTATATAAGTTAGACAAGCACGCAATCAATCAATCAATCAATCAATCAATAAATAAATAAATAAATGAATAAATAAATAAATGAATAAATCCTGTATGCGATATTTACACATTGATTTTGGACTGTCTTTCTGTAAAGGAAAATGTCAGAGTTTATTTATTTATTTATTTATTTATTTCTTCACTCATTAATTAATTTATTTATGTAATAGAATAATTATTTATTTTATTTTATTTTTTGGCAAACTGAGTTAAATGAAATACGTATTATTTATTCGTTCACTCATTCACTCACTCATCTGTATCTCTTGTGTATTCGTGTTTTCAGTGCAGCACGCTGCGGTGTGTATTTCCTGGTCAGAGGTGACACAGTCCTCTAATAGAGCACATGCACAACTTCAGTACATGATGTTCAGTGTGTTTGTCACTGAAGGCTGTTCCTGCTGGGATTCGATGCTTGAGACCTGTTAGAGAGCGCACACAGACACGGAGACACAGAGAGACCTGACGGTATTGATGCAGGACGCTGGTACAGACCAAAAATATTTCTCTTCCGGATTTAAAGATATTGCTTAAAGACTCCTTTGTTTAAGACAGTGCAGGGTGCCAGTATTTTTATTTTAATGGTCCGTGATCAGGAGCAGTCTGGTTACTGGAGCGCTCTCTCTCTCTCTCTCTCTCTCACGTCCTCCATTATCCACCGTTTCTATCCTGATGTATAACAGTAATGTTTAAAGCTCAATAGCAATAAACACACTGGGAGTGAAATAAGACCCCCAGGCTTTCCAGCAAGAAACAAATAAGCGGAGAAGCAGCGGCGGAGGTTGCTCCGTACTCCGTACTCCGCAGTGCTGCACAGAGCAATGCGCAGAAACTCGATCACACTTCCATAACCATAGAGCACGAGGATACTCAGTGTCTCAACAATAACACCTATCGATTTAGTTCATCACAACATGGAGTGGACAAATGAATCAATAATAGTCCTTCCATTTTGTTCATCTAACAGCAACAAAATAGCACAGTTTCAGCGTCTCGGCAAACACAAGGCCACTTTCACTTCCACTTCTGCTGCCACTTCTGCTTTAACTTCTACTTCCACTTTCACATCCTCTCCCACTCCCACTTCTACTTCTTCTTCTGCCACTTCTGCTTTAACTCCCACTCCCACTTTCACTTCCTCTCCCACTCCCACTTCTACTTCTACTTCCTCTCCCACTTCTACTTCTTCTGCCACTTCTGCTTTAACTTCTACTTCCACTCCCACTTCTACTTCCTCTCCCCTACTCCCACTCCCACTTCTACTTCTTCTGCCACTTCCGCTTTAACTTCTACTTCCACTTTCACATCCTCTCCCACTTCTACTTCAACTTCTACTTCCACTCCCACTTCTACTTACTCTCCCACTTCCACTTCCTCTCCCAATTCTACTATCTCTCCCATTTCCACTTCTGCTGCCACTTCCGCTTTAACTTCTACTTCCACTTTCACTTCTACTTCCTCTTCCACTCCCACTTCTACTTCCTCTCCCACTCCCACTTCCACCTCTACTTCCTCTTCCACTTCCACCTCTACTTCCTCTCCCACTCCCACTTCCACCTCCACTTCCACTGCCACGCCCACTTTCACAGCCGAAGCTCTGTTTAAATCCAGTAGGATCAGATACGTATCAAACACTGCTCTTTTAGCTGATCTGCCATTTATTAAACACTGTTAGTTCATGTTGGAACAGGGAAAAATAAATAAATAAATAAATAAATAAATAAATAAATAAATAACATGCAGCTGGAAGGTTTGATATTAACAGTTATATAGAATTGTAAATGAATGTGTGGTCGAGTCAGGAGCTAGTTCTGGATTCATTTTACGTTTCTTTGTTAGTTCAATTGTTTCTGTAACGGAAAACATGGCAGAATTATTTTTTTCTTTGTTCATTGCTCACTCATTTATTTATTCATTTATTTATTCCTTATTTATTTAAAGCGTTTGAATAATTATTTGTTTGTTTAGGCAATTTGTGTCAAAACAAAGCTATTATTTATTTGTTTATCCTTCATTTATTAATTATTCTAACTTTTACTTCTACTTGTTAATTTTTCCTTCATTTATTCCATTAAAAGTTCTTTTTGAAATTATTTATCTATCTATCTAAAAAAGAAAAAAGACAAATAATTTGCAGAAGGTTCAGAGTGATGTATCCTGTAGCGAACAGCATGCTAGCACACAGGCCCATGTGAAATGGAGTAATAGCTGAAATGTTCTGTTTATTTCAGTCGGTTTTCTCTTCTTCTTTTTCTTTTTCCTCACTGGTGATTCACTGCCCTGCTCCATTCATCTGTGTTTTCTAAATTGTACTTTTACTATCCCGATAACCGTGTGAGACCATGTGCGATTGCGTTCGCTGAGGTATTAATATCAATACTCGTACTGTCATCATTTCATGCTAGGTGAATCTCAAGGGCAGTTGCTTAGCAACATGGTCATCCATTCAGTCATTTGGCCGCTCGGCAGTTTTCTGCACACAGTTTTGGCATCTAATGCACCCCGGTGCTTCTGCAGATGTGTTTCGGTGAGCCACTGCAGTCAGTTTTCATTTTATTTCTTTTTTTTGTTGTTGTTGCTTTTTGACAGTAATTATTTAATTGTTAGTATTCCAGTACGATGATGCTGAAAGTGTTGAGTGTAATTATTTATTTCGGTCCACTGTTGATTGAGCTATGTCACATCTCACTGGCTCCCTCTTTTCTTTCTCTCACTCTTTCTCTCTCTCTCTCTCTCTCTCTCTCTACTGGCTATATTGTGAGAAATTAATGGCCACCTCTTATTTGTTCTTTATTGCAGCGCTACAAAGTCCTATGATGCTTTAAACGATGCCATCTAAACTGGAGAGTACAGAAAAAAGTCGCCACGGCTTAAATTAATTCTCGCAATGTTCTGCTACTTTATGAACCTCGTCTGAAAAGTAAAACAAGATTCGGGGGGTAATTAAACGATTGACTATCAGTCAGAAGGCTTCTAATGGAAATGGATTAAAAAGGAGACAGCAGGGTTTATTGCTTAGGCGTTTTTATTGGCAAAAAATTGACACGTTACATCTTATTCTAAATGTTCATTTTCAACATACATACAGTAGGTATGACTTTATTATAGTTAACAATCTGAACGTGTGGCCTAATTATTGCCCAATAACACTATTTTAAAACCATGAAACTAAAGGCTTAGTGTTCACAAGGCTACATAACACCTTCATACACCTTCAATTACATTATTATATTATTTCAACAGGCATCATAATAAAATGAGATCTATAAAACGTCACTTGAAAGCAGTCTTTATGATGTGTTTATGAAGTTGGGGTTTTTTTTGTCTGTATAAGTTGCAGTGAAGGAATTATGTCATGTAGCTATATGAATAGTACGCACTCAGCTACTTTGGCTTCTTTATGCCAGTTTTGACGTTTACTTTTCTGCTGCTGCTGTTGTTCTCTTTTTCTTGTTCGCACTGATTTGCTGAAAGAACAGACAAAACTTGTGAATGAGAAACAGAAAGCATTGAAATTTCTCTTCCAGCTCCTTCAGTTTATATTCTTATAGTCTCCCTTTGAGTCTGTTTGTTTCATCCCACTTTGAGTGAAGCATTTGGCTGGTTCGGTCTAGCTGTCCATATTTAATGAGATGTCGTGTCGCTCCATGAGTGTGTGTGTGTGTGTGTGTGTGTGTGTGTGTGTGCATACATGTGTGTCAGTGCTGCTCCAGGCTGCAGCGTGGCCCTTGAAAGACAAAGGCATACAGAGAGACGGAGTCAGAGGCGACGAGGGTTCTGGCCTGTCGTCTGTGCGCAGGGTGTGTTCTAGCACCTCAAACAAGAGGCAGCTGTGAGCTGTCAGACAGATCGGACCCTCGGGGACGGGGTTCTGGCCGTCATGCTCGCTTTAATTGTTCTCTAACGAGAGCCTGAAACGGCGCTGGATTGTTTATGAGCTCTCTCTGACAGACATGGAGCTGATTTTTAGAAAAAAAAAAAAAAAAAAGCTCTGCATTCATGACCAGGGGTGTTTTTATCTGCGTCTTCAAGAAACCCACTGGTGTGTGTGTGTTTGTGTGTGTGTGTGTGTGTGTGTGTTATTGGAATTGGGTTCCCTAATTTTTTTATAGCAACCTTTAGGAGACCCTTTTTTTTTTTTTTTTAGAAGACCATTCTTCGCTTGCTAATTTTCCCTCCTGTTTTAGCATACAGTCTACAAAGTACTAATGTACATCTAAAATATTCTCTCTCTCTCTCTCTCTCTCTCTCTCTCTCTCTCTCTCTCTCTCTCTGTCTGCAGACGGGAAGGAAAGAGAGAGGTGACCCACTGAACTCTGCCATTGACAAGATGACTAAGAAGACCCGAGACCTGCGCAGACAGGTGACCTCCATCACTCCATCACCCCATCGTTCCATCAGATCATCACATCACTCCATCAGATCATCACTCCATCACATTCCACCGACACTGCATCGCATCACATCACATCACTCAATCATTCCATCAGTCCATCACACCATTACTTATTCGAATTACTGAATCCAATTACAGAATTATACTGAAATAAACTGCTGTAAATATGTTATACTGAGTCATGCTGTAAATATTATTTAGACAATAATAATAATAATAACTTTGACACATACATCTTTGCCAGAATTAGGTAAATTTGTTCCCGATCAGGAGAACATGACCCAGTTTAAACATGATTTACTCCAGGCGTTAGACTGTTAGAGAAGTGAAACACTTGAGCGTTGTAGCTCCACACTCATTACAGCACTGCCCTGGACTCTGCCTCGTCTCCTACTGAGTGTTCTCCACATAGGGATAAATTTTAATTCAAATTTTATATCCAGATTTCTGTAAAGCCGCTTTGTGAAGATGCAATTTCCATTGTTAAAAGCACTATACAAATAAAATTGTATAACATGTGATTAGAATCCAACATCCAAATTCTCCCGTTGACTCATCCAGTCACAGGAAGTGGTGTGTCAAAGCATCCTCCTGTAGGATAGTGGAACCTGGATTCTGTGTGCTGTTCTGTGAAAAGCTGAGAATTGAATTGAAACCAAACAGAGGAGGAGACAGATTGAGCATTGTTTTCTGTCCTGCTGAAATGAGGATGTCTTTTCAGACCCTGGACAAGATTTCTCCAAGCTTCCATTAGATAGATGTCCTGAGATGATTTTGTGGGAATTAAAAAAAAAAAGAGATAACCTTGTGAGCTTGGGACTAAAAGCACAGTATATATATATATATATATATATATATTGTATACATATCACAATAATTCCAAAGCTAAAACCACCTTTGGTGTATGCTCTGCAATCTGTTCTGACTCTGCAGCATCTCTCATAAATGGAAATCTTTTTTTTTTTTTTTTTAATCTTTACCTCTTCCATATATATTAACGAGATGTTCAAACTTAGTTGCCGACCCCGCAGTCATACATCACAGTTCTCTTCTCCTTGTAGCCCTTGGATCCAGCACCTCCTGCCTCTACGTCATCGCCCACATTCCCAACATTTAAAAAAGCTGTAAACATTCCCACACTACAATTCACCCATAAAATAAGGGACCTGTTTACAGATTCGCCTGGGCTAGCACTTTTAATCCTCTTAAGCCATTTATCTCATTATCTAGCACTGTACTACACAGAGTGAGATGTTTACAGCAGTTGGGGGTGTTGAGGGTTTACAGTACAGCAAAGTGATTTAAAGCAAAGCGGAAAGTGTTTGATCGTCTCAGTTTACTGAGCTTTGGTTTCAGTCCACACACCACCACTTATTCAACTAGGCCCATATGTTCTAGAAAAACATCACAACTTAGCAGCATTATCTCTTCTTCCTCTTCTCTGACAACATTCTATCTACACCACCTTTACAAATATCTGAGAGTGAGGAAGACCCGAGATTGAGGATCGTTTTCTAGCGTCCATGCATGGAGTGCCAGATCTCAGTAGGTGTCCACCATAGCCTGAAATGCAGCTTAATTTGATGGATTTGATGCAATGGTCATGCTCTTTATTTGCTATTGTTTACACGGCTTTGAGGCTTTAATGTGAATGTCTCCATGGCCTTCCTTAGTCAGAAACTGCTTGCTAATCATGATTGGGTTTTTGTAAATGGATTATGTCGAGCTGATGCATCTGCAGGATTGGGCACTGAGACAGAAAACACATGGACACCTGGGGTGAATCAGTGAATTATGAAAAGATTCCATGAAAAAAAAAAGTAATTTTTTTTTACAAACTTCAAGTCTGTATATCAATATGTTGCAGAGATTTCATTATTACAAATACAACCTGACTAAAAATCACGGAAATGGGAAATATTCACTGTTGTTTTGTCATGCTAAACAGTGATGCTGTGTTCAATCAATTCTTAAAGGAAAGAAAGGAATGGAAGAGTTGTACTTAAATTATACCTCAGAAAGTACATGTACTGAATTTTGCAAGAAAAGCCATTATTTTCCTAGTGTTTTATTCCTCTTATACCACAGCAATTTGCCAACAGTTTTAATTTTTTGCCTTATAAAAATGACACTCCATGCTCTATCCATTCTGCCAAAAAAGGCCGAATCTTAATTTTCAATGCAGCAGCAGCCATGTTTTCAAGTTGATTTGGACACTTCGTTCATTTCACTATGACTTACCCAAGAGGTATTCTTTAGATATGAAACACATGAAATGACCAGGTGTCGACAGGGTCCCATTTGTGTTTAACATGTAGATGTATGTACGTTTCAAGCATGAACATGTGGGTGTGCAAGTATTATGGCTTACAAGTAAACGTCCAGGCTTCTCCTGATGGAGAAAATATGAGCCCTGGGAACCGTCCCCCCGCCTGGAGTTCCACACGGCTCTAAGTCAAATGAATGAAGGCATCGCCATCTCATCAAATCAGCCTCAGTGGCGGAACAGCAAACTCCCCGTGGCAGCAAGCTTTGAGTTATTGCTGTCTACCTGGCAAGAGGATCTACAGCCTGAGCCTTAGCAAATCAAGTGTCTGCTTCTCTTCAAGAGCAGGGGGACAACTGTGGCAATAGCTATGGTATGAAACTTTAGTGCCAGGGATTTCTGTTTAGCCGAGGCTTTGTTTTCGCACTATATTGTGTCGCCCTGCTTGGTTTGGTTTATTTATGGGGCCGTCTTTTGAATCATCTGGCCGAGTTGTTGAACAGAGGGAGGGGAGTGCAGTTTATGATAGCGGTTGTGTGCGTTTGCATAAATGCACAAGCAAGTCATCTTGGTTTGAGGGTATATTGCTTCACCATTGAGGGAAGTTAGATCTTGACTCACGTGGTGCTACTGCAGTCTAGGACAAAGGCTTCAAGTCCCACCTGAGATTCTTGGCTACCAAATCAATACCAATATAGTTTTAAGATATAGAAAAGATGACATGGCAGTTGGTCATTTTTATGGCAGGAGTTTGTAAGCAGTTTGTGCAGCTGTTCTGTTCCTTCCCAAGCGAGCTGTCCTCAAGAGGTGGGGGTAATTCTGCAGAACGAAGTCCAGTCACGATTCTGAGAACGGCATTGCTCAGACCTCTGCTAGCAGGAGAGGTCTCCAGGCCGACTGTGAGCTCCAAAAGTGTCTGTAACAGCTGAAAGTGAGAGAGACAGATCCAAAGAGCGAGAGGGAACTCAGGATTGAAAGTCAAGAGACAGTGCACGAAACTGACAGACAGCGTAAGAGATAGCCAGATGGACAGAAAAAAAAACTTCATGTCTGAGAGCCCTTAAGCAAGACTGAAAAGACTGATTGCATGATTTGATAAAAAAATTGCCATGAAGGTGGCATTCCAGCAAGATGAATAGTACTAATTGAGGAGAGAGGGCTGACGAGGCTAGACCAGTAGCCCTTAACTGCCTGCTCTCATGCAATTAGCAATCCCCAGATGCAAGCTCGTTTACACGCTGGAGCTATGCCATGTGTTTGAAGGCCTATCACCCTGTTTCTAATTAATGCCTCTGTCATCTTCTCTTTCCTGGCAGCGCATTGATTGATGGCTGACTACAGGACAGCCTTCTAGTGACATGCACTTTTCATAGCATATGTTTCTAAGCTTATTTTTACGCACTAGTTATTCCTTCTGTTTCTTAAATATTTCATTTTTTTTCTAGTGTAAGTAGAGTCTATCCACAAACCTGTTCTTAAAACATAGCATGCAGTGATGTGTAGTGATTAGACTTAATCTAGTAGGATTTTGTTGTGTTATTTGGATAGTGTTAGCAATAATGAGCAAGATGGTTAGCAAGATTATGGCTTTATGAATTAAATGTCCTCAGCTGTAAACGATGTCTAATAAATTAAATATTGTAATCATTGGCAAACTCTGTGGTATAAGAGGAATAAAAAAGCTTCAGCACATGCTATTATTGGAAAATAATTACCTTTGGGGTGGTCACAGTAACTTTTCTTCATCATACCCCCATGTTTTATTCCTACACTTGGCATGCCCACATTTTCATATATGATCTCAAAGACAGGCCTTCTGTGGTTTACAGTCTGCAGACGCTCCCTGTTGCTCTGCATAGCATTTATGGTTTGTATAGCATGTGATTTGCATAACATTCTTATCTATAATTACAAAAATGGACTCAGGTATTTACCCAATTTAAGATAAACATCTGCTTTCTTACTCTCAGTTCTTTACTACTTGAGATTTGTCTAATCGAGTAGCTTTATCATGCGACTGTCACACACTGGCCCCGAGGGCTGAGCACTCCAGCAGAATCTTTATTCAGCTCTTTAAGGCTTGCAGGCTTGACAATGTGTCCTGAGGAAATGTGTCTAAGAGTGAGGCTCAGAGACAGACAGCCATCTTTTCTCATATATAATGGCCTAGTACTGGTGAATCAGTGAGAGTGTACTCAGTGGCCGGTACAATCATGCGGTTGATAGCGTTTTGAGGACGAGCACTACGATGCACTGATAAAGCCTGTGGCGAAACCATTATTACCGAGTGGAGGAACCAGGAATGCTGAGCTCCAGCTGTCATATCAGAGCCTGATAATGGCCTGGCCCGAGTTTCCTTCTCACACTTCAGGCATTCACTTTACAGGCCTGCAAAACAGATATTTCTAGCCAGCTTGTCTAGATAAGTTCCAGCATCCAGCGCCATCCTACATAAGGATTTATTATTGAATCGTGGACTCTGATTGTTCAGAAGGTGTTGATGAATTTTCTATAACAGCAACTCTGACAATAGAGCAGCTGTAAATCACAGGTTCATATCAATTTCCGTTTCCACAAAAAATGCGTGTGTGTACACGTGTACTTGCCGACTAAAAAATTGCAAGATGTTGAATTTTTTTGTAAAGTAAGGAGATATTTATTTAACATTTATGAAAGGAGTCTCCAGTGTCAGCACTTTGTAACAGTTAGCGATAAAGCTGTAACTAACTGGTTTCTTGGTACCATGACAAGCTGTGTTTTTTGTCTTATGAACTTCAAGAGAGAGAAGAAAAAAAGAGAGGCTGGTGAGGAAACGACTGTTTATAACTGCTATATCATAAGTGATAATAGTAAATAACTTGCTTTATGGATGTTCCGTAACATCAGAGTAACTGTTAATGGCTAAAAATTACAATGTCTCATTCTTAAACTCTTAAACTTAAAATTGTAATCAATAGCAAATTGCTGAGGTATTCAAGGAATGTGCTTTTATAGGAAAATAATTAACTTTGGGGTGATAAAGGTAACTTTGCTTCATTACACCACCTGATCATTAATCATTTCCCTATAACATTATAACACTGACTGTTTTAATACTTATGTAATTATTTATAAAGTGAGAGGTCAAAAAAAAAAAAAAAAGAAATCAGGACTAGATACTAAAATCTTCTTTTATCTTATCTTATGTTATAAACCCTTATCATATTTTATTGTATTAAACCTGACGCCCACCTTCCCAAAGAGGGAAAAAAGGTACCTGTTAGCAATATAAAGTCGCATTTTTAGGGAAATGTTAAAGCCAGAATTAAAACAGAAGTAAATTTAAGGAAGAGAAAACAAGAGGGGAAAAGCAGGTTGCCAAATTTTAATTACGAATAGGAGAAACCACCCAACTATCCTGAACTGGAGTTAAGCGCGTCTGTCGTAAACTGTAGATCAGTTAGAAGTAACATTGATGTGGAAATGGACGGAACTGTGTGCTGTATTTTCTAAAATGTGATCTCCCATCCTCTCCATTCTTCCGCATTTCTCCCTCAGCACTGCCCGAGACATTAAACCAGGAGGACATTATGCAATTTACAACCATTTACAGACATCACAGCAAGATCAAGAGCAGGATGCTCCAGCCTATTTTTCCACATTCCTCTCTCTCAATTTCATCATCCTCTTTACTCCTCTCTCTCCACCCCGATCTTGATCTGCATGCTGTTCCCTTTATCCACCATATCCAGTTATTTCATTTTGATTTAAGCTGGTCCCTCACACACACAGAAACCTGTTTTTCCCCGATTGCTCTTGACATTTTAATAAGAAACATGCCGCTGTTGACCCGCAGGCTCTCCCTCTCACTATTTACCTGCACTCACAAATGAAAGGGCTAGAGAAAGGAGATGAAAGTGAGGGTGTGAAGGCTTTCTTTATTGGACCTTCTAATTTTCCTATAATTTTGTGTTTGCTGTTTTTTTTTTTTTTTTTTTTTTGAATTGTAACAGCTCTAAAACAAACCGCAGGGCTGCTGAGGACTGAACACTCCATTCATATTCTACTATATTAGCACACAAGCAACTTACATAATAGACATGAGCTCAGGCTGTAAGATTTGTTCAGAATAAAAAGATAAGCCGTGTAAAGTTCTCCGTAGGGATTCTTGTGACAGTTCCTGCGACATCTGTTTCCGTGCCAGAACCCGATCGTAATCCTTAGACATACAGTTTCCCATTAAAAAGCAAATTTGCCAGACAGAGTCTAATCTCGTTTTTGAAGATCATGCCTCCTCATTTTGCTCAATTGGCAGTCAGAGATGTTTATCTTTCAAGCTTAGTTAAGTATACACCCCCTTTTAATTATTTCTTGGTACGCCTCCAAATTCGCCGCGATTGATTTTTTTTTTTTTTTTTTTTTTTTGCCACTGAGGTTTGCTGTTGCTACAGGGCCATCTGGTTGACAAATCTGGACAAATTGGAGAAGAAAATGAGATGAGGGAACTAGTATCATCAGACATGAAACTCTTTTGCTGTGTCTTCTTAAAGAAATACCAGACAAATCTAGGCAGGTGATGTAAGGACAAGCATAAGCTTTATTACAGAGTCCTGATCAAAAACAAGCCAATTGCACAGTCATCTGTAGCCAAGAGTATAGAAATCAAAATTGTCCATGCTTTGTGGGTAGGAGGGGCACACTCTCTCCCCTGTCAATCACAGTGACACTAGCCAATCATGGGTGTCTGTGAGCTCATGTATGTATAAGAGGGTAGATAGCACTTTCCTAAAAAGTGTGTTATGCTGCCCTGTGATGCAGCATGAACAACAGTTTGAAAAAATGCAAGTGGCTGGCTTCACGTATCTCAGAGTACGCATGTGTTAGCCTTCACCCTCCCTGTTTGGTAGTGCTCATGTGATGTTGGGATTATGGATAAAATTGGGGGAAAAGGTGTTTAGTCCATTCGAATTGTATCCTGATGCATTCTGCGGTATTATAATAAAAGGTGTGAAATGCAGAGAAAGCAGGAAAAAGGTCAAAACTAGAAAAGCAAATGTGAACTAACGCTCAGAATTTCTAACTGAGAAGATGGCAAAATCTTGCAGAGAAGATGAATGACTGAGTTGTTTAAGTACAAGACGATTTGAAGATACGGTGAATGTGAGCACTGCAAAATTTGGGCTGGAATCGAATCGAATCAAGATGAAGAGTAGTGATTCCTGGATTCCTGGATTCGAGCTTCTGTTCTGTCCTAAAAAAGAAACATGGTGCTTGTGTGGTTTCAGTACCAGTCTCTTTATTTCTAAAATAAGTGCTTTTTGAACACTGCACAGCTCTTTTACATTTTTTGATTAAATTAAATGAGTGTTTGTCTTGTATAGATGACAAATATAACCCTCTGACATACAGCAAAATCCTCATTTTTGTATGATTTTCCAAAAAAAAAAAAAAAAAAAAAAAAAGCTTGTCTAGCACACTCCTGGGAATGATGTCTCTATACACTGAGTACCCTCAGCTCTGATCTGGTCTATTCTGAGGATATACTCACTGGAATAAGCTTAATTAAATAGATGATGGTTGAAAAAAAGTGAGTGTACTCAGTCCCCATGAGAAATGTAAATGGAAGATCTTGATTCACAGGATTGGAGATGTGTGAACATACATTAGTTAGCATGAAAGCTTAACCTCTTTATGATCCGTTCTGCAAATATATATCAAGCCTCCAGTTGTTCTATGATGATGTACCATCTGTATGACTCATTCTGCACTCTTTTCCACGCTTCTGGAAAACGTCCTTTAGTGCAAATTATTAGACATGGCTACAAGATTCAGTAAAACATTTCAATTGGATTATTGATGGCCCGGGAGATTAAGCGTTAGGTATGGAGTGCGCTCTTTTTTCCGAAATTCATGCTCAGGTGACCAGGGTGCCAACAAACACTGCATGTCATTCAACATGTGGGGTTCCCAAACTCCAGCTTGTGCTTGAAGCACCATTTCTTTCTCAGCAGGGTTCGTTCCATGCTTATATAGCAGCTCAGACCCACATGCTTTGGTAGCCAAGACTTGATGGATTTAGCTTCGTTGTGAGTGATAATTCATCAGCCCAACCCGGAGCCTGGCGCTTTGGGCTTTTTAGCTGGTTGGTGAGCTACACATGTGCGCTTGACTGGCTGGTAATTACTGTTGTTTAAAGGTGTTTACCCCATCATCTTTCTTCCCTGGTAGGAATTTCTGAAATAACTTTTCCTCGGGCTGTGATTATGACTGATGCTGACCACACAAACTGCGCTAGCTCTTAGCATCAAGAGGGATATGTTAGCAGTTGCATCACCTCTGCTTCGCTAATGCTACTGCAAGACAGTACAATAACAACATTTTGAAGGCCCCAAGAAGGCTTGAGTGTTATTGAATACTCCACTGACTGGAAGTGTGTGTATGTATTTAGTGTGTTTAGCCCTCCAGGGAAGGCAGATCTTGCTGATCGCTAATGGCAGGATGGTGTTATTTTATGCTAGCTCATGCCCCTGCTGGCTGTAGTGCCTCTCTCGATGTTCTCAGGACCCATTTTGCAGTCATCAGCCAGTCCTTTACCAGTTTGAGCCAAAAGTGCCTCCATAAACAAATCTGTCAGGTCCAGAGCTCCAGTGTAAAATAAATAAATAAATAAGTAAATAAGTGTTTTCAGGAGCTGATAACCTGAGTGTTTTATGGGAGAACAGCTGGTCTTGGGTCTATGGCAGTTCTAGACTATTTCTACAAGGTGGGAGTCGGTCTGCTAAGCAAAATGGCTGCAAGATCTGGCACAAATTAAGCATGTGTCCTGCTATCTATCATGTAACCCACATCTTTCTCTCCTTCTCTCGCAGCTGAGGAAGGCCGTGATGGACCACATCTCCGATTCCTTCCTGGAGACCAATGTACCTCTACTGGTCCTCATTGAAGCAGCCAAGAGCGGCAATGAAAAGGAGGTGAAGGAGTACGCCCAGGTCTTCCGTGAGCACGCCAACAAACTTGTCGAGGTGAGTGCCAGGTTTCCGACATACTCATCTTGCTTTTCCACACACACACACACACACACACATTCTGTTTTACAGAATTTACAGAATTTTTCAGCCCTTTACAGATATTACAGATAGATAGATAGATTACACACAGCTCGATGACGAAGATGTGAGATGGAAATCGGATTGCTCTGTGTGTGTGTGTGTGTGTGTGTGTGTGTGTGTGTGTGGTGTTCCCCACCGGAGTCGAGGAGCTCTATGACACTGGACATGGGTGCCTAGCTGTAGTCTGTGATGTAATGGAGGCCATGCTGTTCAGCTCACAAAAAAAAAACAAAAAAAAACTCTGTCTATCCTTTCTTCCTTTCTTTCTTTCTTTCTTAGGCAGGGGTCTGAATAATGAAAAGAGATTATTTGACTCAAAAGGCCTTTGATACATTATGTGATTTACATTTTCAGTGAAACTCAGCCAATGCAAATGAACAGAAGCATGAACTTCACAGAGCTGACAGACACACACACACACACACACACACACACACACACACAGGATTTATTTCATTTCAATACAAGAGTTCTGTGTTGATTCTGTTCTGAGATCCGAGGCCTCCTGTAGCTCTGCTCTTATAACACTCTAATGGCTGCTGGTGACTGTATAAATTATTCGCTTTGAGGTTTAGGGTCTTTCTCTCACACACACGTACGCACACACACACACACACACACACACACACACACAGTATACATTAATGCTGTTCACAGCAGACTCTCATTGGGGAGACACTAAGCTCTATTGTTGTCCAAAGCTCTGTGATTAAGGTTTTAAATCTAAAGCTAATTGAAGTGATGTTTAAACATGACTTGACATTGCAGAAAGAATTTCTACCTGTAGTGCAGTGTTTACTCTTTACCTGTAGTGTAGTGTTTACTCTTTACCTGTAGTGTAGTGTTTACCCTTTACCTGTAGTGTAGTGTTCACCCTTTACCTGTAGTGTAGTGTTTACCGTTTACCTGTAGTGCAGTTTTTACTCTTTACCTGTAGTGTAGTGTTCACTCTTTACCTGTAGTGTAGTGTTTACCCTTTACCTGTAGTGTAGTGTTTACTCTTTACCTGTAGTGTAGTGTTTACCCTTTACCTGTAGTGTAGTGTTTACCCTTTACCTGTAGTGTAGTGTTTACCGTTTACCTGTAGTGTAGTGTTCACTCTTTACCTGTAGTGTAGTGTTTACCCTTTACCTGTAGTGTAGTGTTCACTCTTTACCTGTAGTGTAGTGTTTACTCTTTACCTGTAGTGTAGTGTTTACCCTTTACCTGTAGTGCAGTGTTTACTGTTTAGCTGTAGTGCAGTGTTTACTGTTTACCCGTAGTATTGCGTTTACCCTTTACCTGTAGTGTAGTGTTTAGTGTTTACCTGTAGTGTATTGTTTACTGTTTACCTGTAGTGTATTGTTTACTGATTGACAGCAGATTGCCGTCTGTGGTGCTGTTTTTGTCACTGAGCTTGTTTTGCTAGTATGCTTTCCTTTTATCTGTGTGTGTGTGTGTGTGTGATCAGAGTGAGGAGGCTGATAATTACAGCATGCATGTTTATGTGCACTGAGAGGGAGTAGAGAGGGAGGGACTGACATGGCATCCAGAAGCACATCCTCAGTGTGAGGAATATATGTGCGTTGTGGCTAGTGTGATCTTCGTTAGATTACACTTATCAAACAGAGCGATGACGAGGCCATCATCATCATCACACAGAGAAACATTTGCCTCAGGAACTCATCACATCTTTGTCTATAGTTATCCTAATACCCACAACTCAGTTCATATAAAAAGTTAAAAAAGATTGCTGTTGGTATGAAATAAAACCGCATTGATTTTCTCACACGTTCAGGTTGATGGAATTGATTTTTCAGGTCAATTTCTTTTTATCAAGTCAGTAAATGAACTGAGAAGAAATATGGAGTTTTTTCTAAACTATTTAAGAGAAGGTACAAATTGTCATTAGAAAAAAATAAAACATAATTGACAAATAAATAAATAGACATGTATATATATATATATACATATATATATAATTTTTTTTCTTCTTGTTTTTGTGCCTTACATTACTGTTTGTTTGTTTGTTTTTGCCCTTTTTCTATTGGTGTCTGTATCAAAAATGGACAAAAATTGCTAAAAATGGAACCGGGATCCTTTCGGCAACGCGAAACCGTATGCTCCACAATATTTATTTATAATAAAGCAGCTCTTAATTACAGACGCTGTCTTCAGGAATCGATTGAAAATTTTAAATCTTCCCAAAGAATTTCTGCTTGATCGGTGCTCACAAGCAATGTGCAAGAAGTTATTAATCTAAAATCCCCGAAATGCTCGTTATCTGTGGCTGTGGATAATTTCCGACCTGCCATCGGTCCCTGGAGTCCTCAGTGTGTTCCCCGAGCTCTGCTCCTGTTCAAGCCCTCTGTGTTTCACATTTCTCTTAATTGATGCTTTCCTCCTCTTTATTTTTTTTTTTTCACTTATTAACATCATCTCACCACACAGTAATTGCATCGCCACAACCTTGACATGCCTTAATTAATTAAAACTCCTGGCCTATACGTGAAGTTCATCCCAGCTGAGATGATGAGGCTGGCTGGGTTTTCTTTTTTTTTTTTTTGTCCTTATTATGAATTTTGTTCAATGGATATAAAGAAGGAGTTATTGGGGATTCATTGAGGACATCCTTCATACACCAGCGACTGGCTCGTTCATCTCATTACAGATCTTACAGCTTCCTTATAACGTGTGATTACGGACCAGAAGTGACATCATCAGCCTTAGACGACACTCTCTTAAAGGACAAGGTTGTCAGGAAGCGTGTCAATGTTTAGCTCAGAACTAGTGCTTAGTGCTATACCTGTGTCCCTGTGTAAGTTACTACCGTGATGATGACATATTGGAACTGTCAGAGCTGATGTTATAGAAGATTCACCAAAACCTTCTGACCAATCAGAATCCACTGTTCTGTGGCATTAAGATGATGATTATGATCATTCACCCTGTGTAAGCTCTTGTTTTATGTATATTTTAGTGATCATTGGTAGCATTTAATTCTGTTGTAAAACATTATTTTCACATATTTGAATGCATTTATAGATCCCACTTGGTCTTTTTATGATCTTTGAGCATTGTTTTATATTTTTAAGTGCATTTTTAGTATTATTGGACTGTTTCATTAATAATGCATCGTGTTGATCTTTGCTTATTTGTGAAGGGCTTTTTCTTCTCACCAAATGAAAAGCAAGTCGTAGTGCAAATGTAATTAATAATGCAAGGTTGGATTTCTTATTAATGCAAATAGTGCTGTTTATGTCAATGGATAACAAACCAGCTCACAGCATGGCTGCTGATGTTCTCCAACGCAGTGTTTATTTCTTTAGCACAGGCCTAAAGACTGTGAACAACCTGAGCGTGTCATATCCAGTAGCTTTTATTTTATTTCCAAACAGAGATGGTTAAAAACAACTTCATACTTTTAAAGCCTTTGGAAGTACTTAACAATCCTGGTGATATTATAAATAAAATATAAAAAAATATATAATTTTGAAGAGTGTCTGCTTAGGACCTTACTGAACCTTATATTTTTAACTTCTTGAGGGTTTTTTTTTTTAAACATTGAGTAGTAAATTGTCCTGGTGTGGCAATATATTGAAAAATGTCATCAGAAACCAGAGAGAAGATATAGTTGCCTTTATATTATCTCATCAAAAATTCTAAATTCTATGAATATGCAAATTAGCAGCCACAGTCTTCCCTTGATAAACTGGTGCTGTGTGGCTTTCGTTTGTGATTGGCTCTTGTATTTTATTATTCAATAACTCAATGTTTCAATGTTCTTCTTACAAAATCCCTTCAGACTTCAGACACTGCTCTGGATCATAAACTCGAGCAATTTAAAGAGCTGACCTTCCTTCTGAGATGGCAAGCACTTTCTTAATGATTATGCAGAATCAATAACGAAATGAAGGTAACCAATATTGAATTGGCCTTCAGACTTTGTGGCATGAGATGCTCTGCTGTGAGCAATAACTATTATTCAGTAGGCGCAAGTGCATTAAACAGTGTCTCAGATACGATGGATAGATGTTTGGACAAGTCTATTTGTGATGACCTGGGTCTGTGGGTGGGCACGATGGCCTATTCCAGGCAGAGTTATAGGCCTCTGAGGAAATCTAGTGGCCAAGGTGCATTTGGGAGACAGCCCGGGAGCTGATAGATCAGCTCGGCACGCTGAAGTTATTTTTAGAGCCTGCCTTCAGCAGTCAGCATCCGTCGTCCCCGCTACTGCAGTGGAATTGCAGGTCCAGAGTCAGATGGACTCCACCAAAGACTGATTAGGAGCTTGAGTTCAGCTTGGAATGTACCATTAACTGGAGTCCCAAATGGCACCCAAAGTCCTCATATTCCACACTTTAATGATGTCAACAAAGTCTAGATCTTTGGTATGGGAGTTCTCAAGTGCATGGGTGTAAAACCAAACATTTGTACTGTGAATCTGTAACCACAACAATGAAACCAAAAACATAAGGATCTACCCTTTCCATTTTGAGCTAATGATCTTATGTTTTTGGTTTTGCCTTTACAAATTTGATGTGTTTTTTTTGTTGTGTTGTTGCATTTGCTGATTAGCCGTTGCTTTTTTTTTTTTTTTTTTTTGGTTTCTTAATGTGTTTTGCACAATTGCACCAGATGCAGCTTCATCCAAAAAACAAATAAAATGCATCATTATGATGTGTATCAAGAAAATTGCATTCAGAGAAATTTTGTCAGAACTTTAAATTCACAAAAGGTCATACCGACAAACACGCTTGCTCTACCAACTACTTATAACCCATATAGTAGTTCCATATAAAAGGACGTAGGTAATGGTTGGAGGATAATTGATTAATTGATTGTAATCAGTTTAACCAGCTGATTCATGGTTTCTCTTCCAACCCTAATGGTGGTTAATGATGAGTTAAATGAATGACAACACACACATTAGGACACATTCTTCATTAATGTGGTTGCACGTACCTATCTGCTCTCAATAATTCCACCCACTTACACTCTTATTGGTTGATTGGCCAATATTTGACTTCCATGAACAATAGCTACAATTTTTGAAGGTCCAGCATCACAAAAATTATTCACTTTTAAAGATCTGGATAAGTGAATGACAAGACTCTGATTTCCTTTTCATGCTTAACCATTAATGATTGCCATTCAGTAAGAAAATTTTAAGTGATTGTTTTGTTTCATAGTGGCACTAGATGCTGCTTTTGATTAGCACCGCGGACTCTGAACAGATGAGACTCCTGTTTTGAATTGAAGTGGAGAATAAACCCATTCTTCTTCATCCAGTCATCTTTAAACATTCTGTTTTCATCATCACTTCATAATCAGACCAGAGAGAGTGACAGATCTACGAATGTCTGTGAAAACTCTACCGTTTCACAGTGAGCAGCTTTCAGCTAAATAATTCACAAGAGGATCTGCTACAGAAGTGGTAATGGTTCATGTTGGGAAAAGTGGAGTCACTGAACTACAACCATTTTTTTCCCCCACACATTCGTCCATTCTGCTACACTGTTTCTTCAAGTGGTTTCATTTGCTGAAACACTTTGCGGTCCACCAGTTGATGACCCTTTGTCTATCACTTCTGTAGAGTTCTAGATTACATGCAGTATGTGGATGACTTCTTATCTTATGACATTCCTGAGCAATGACGATACTCCGTGACCATAGCATGGTCACTGTTAAAGTCACATCTGAGCAATGCAACTACGTACCAGAAGAGAAGTCTTGGCAAGCAGTACATTTTACCCACCCACTCTGACTTAAAAATTCGATCGTGAAATCTTGCACTGTGAGCAACTCCTTGACGTAAAGATTAATGGTCATGTATCTCTGGCTTTACCGAGCAGACAATCCCTGTCATGTTTAACTGATGACTTTTATTATTTCACCATTTCATATTTTGCACTTTAAGCCTTTAGGCTTTGCTTACAAACCACATCCACTAATGCCTGAAAGCCGACATGTAATATCGCATACGAGCAAATAACCCTCGGATCCATAATATGTACCTCGCTGTGACTAACTTTTTTTGCTCAACTGCTGGGAAAATACCACCAAGTAATCTTCCAGTCTGATCGTAAATGACTCTTGATTGTGGTGATATACGTTTGGCAGTCATGAAGCCGCACAGTGGTCTAAGAGAATCGATTTTAACTGGATCAGCAGATAACTGATGGCTGGAGGTAACAAGCAAACATTTATAGACTCCTTTATAGGAGCGATCAATCAGAGATATAGTTACATCATGGCAAATTGACAAAATGAAGTCCTCATGGCCAATTTCATGCAAGTATTCCATGCAATAAAGACACTGATGCTGTTATTTTTGACAATTCCCAGATCTTTTAGGATTGACAAGCTTACTTACTGTTTTCACACTTTGTCTGAATACTCGCATCCAGGACCAGTTCTGGGTTAATCACAGGTTTGCTTTCACATAGAATTCCTTCTGAACTATGGATCGCAACCAGGTCATTTTCCTGATGGTCCTGGACCTGCTGCCGAGCTCCAAACAGCTTTCACCCTTCACCAAATGTATCAAACTCTTGGGGCAAGTCTAAAAAAAAAAAAAAAAAAAAAAAAACCTGTGGAGAAAACGACCTTAGTACCCGATTTAGACTATGCATGCATCTAAAACATGACTTACAAATGTTTTTCCCTTCCCAGAAATCACTAGAGAAAAATGTTTGTTCCTTAGTAACTCACTGTATTAGATCACGTCTGATGTTTTATTTAACTGATTATAATTCTGTCTCAGCTGCCATCATGTTTCCAAGCTCCCTTCAGCATTCGCATGGGCAAAAAAAAAAAATCATTATAATAATTATAACTCTGCCACTTTACTTTCCCCTGGTGACTCTGGTGCGTGTGTGTGTGCGTGCGCGCATGCTTATCATGCTTATCTTATCAAACTGCAGTACCACTACAAATATTGAGGCCTATTAAGCATTGAAACACACAGTTAATTTCTATTTCATAGTCCACAGCCTTCGAGTTATTCCATTTCAGCTTGCCCCCTTACCCTCTCTTCCTCTTCCTCTTCCCGGCGTCAATCCAATAAACTCTTTGTATCATTATCGGCTACGGCGACGGCGCCGAATGCATTTGTTTGTACCAGTTAATAATCTGTAATTGAATATCTGAATCTAGCAATCTAAAGCCAGATAAATGAAGAGGGCACAGTTCGGGGCGGGCTGGATAGCTATGGTAAGGGCTATTAGAAGAGAGGAGCTTGCTGGCCTGTGGCTGGCCAGCGGAATTAGCCCTTTCATATCCAATTGAGAATGCAGTAAATGCTATTTAGCCAGCCATTATTTAAGGCCTGGTCCCTGGTGAGTGGTTAAAGAGGGAAGGGAAGGGCAGACAGAGGCCAGTTCTATTGTTAATCCACATCTCAACGTCGATATAGAGAAGCAGGAACCAGGTCTGGGACTGAATAGCGGAAAATGTAATTAGACTGCCCATCATCTTAACAACATAGATGTTGGGGTTTGCACTCAGGCTGAGTGAAATCACCGTTGTGTCCTGGAAATTGAAGATGAGTACAGAATATTAGCAATTCAGCAAAGTATAAAGTAAAGGAATGACAGGACTCCTATTTTCCTATAACAGCACGTCCTATAACAATTGTCTCTTTATTAAAAAAAGACTTTTTTATCTGTTTATATTTACATACATGTTGTAGAACATTCACGTTTCTATTCTCACTTAAATTGTAACGGAAATAAACAGTCGTTTCCTCACCAGCCTCTTTTTTTCTCTCTCTCTTAAAGTTAGTAAGAGAAAAAAAGCACATCGTTGTTACCAAGAAACTCCTCCGTCCTGAAATGTCAGAAATTATAAAGCTGGAAAACTGACTGTTATAAAGTGCTGACACTGGAGACTCCTTCCATAAATGTCAAATAAACGTCTTCTTATTTCAAGAAAACTTCACCATATCAATGATTTCACGTCTTTTTTTTTCCATTTATGTGGAGCGTCTGCTGTACACGTCCCTGTGAATGAGCTGTTACTATAGAAAGGATAACTTATTAGAACAAGCGCGTTAATATAAACCTGTGATTTGCAGCTGCACTACTGTCAGAGCTGCTGTTATAGAAAATTAATCAGCACCTTCTGACCAATCAGAATTGAGAATTCAACAATGCTGTGTTATAAATTGTTTTAATTTAATTCTTTAATACTTCTTTTTTAAAAGAGGTTCTACCCAGAACACTGTGATAGGAAAGCCCTCTGTTTTAGGATGCTTTAAAGGTTCCCCAAGAAGGACGTACCAAAGAAATGTGAAAGTGTAGGAACATCTCAAATACTCTGACTTGATTAAAAAATCCGAGATCTATGAATATACATAAATATGCACAATGGAAACTCTCCCAATGTCCTCCTTCCATTCTAGCCAGCCAGCTAACTCTTAGCATACTCTCTCTCTCTCTCTCTCTCTCTCTATTTTATTTATTTTTATTTTATTAATTTTTTAGCAGATAGATATCAATGTATCAGTATCTCTGACTCGTTTTGTATTGTCATGTTCTCAATAGTCCAACCTGTCCAAATACAGCACTACCATAACAACTGTGATTTTCTACTCCACTAGTATTTGGCACATTAGCTCGACAATGAAGATATCCTGCAGTGGCACCGGAGAAACATCACCATTGTTTCCAAAAAAAAAAAAAAAAAAAAGGCAGAAAGCAGCACTCCAAACTCAAAGCCACTGCAACCTCAATCCCAATTTGATTACTGCAACTAACAAACCCTTTGAGTAATAAATAGCTTTTGGCGTCGCACCAGCACAACAATTCTATCCTGTTTTGCAGATATGACTCTAAAGTGGATTAGTAGAGATTAGGAATGACTAAAAAAGAAAAGAACGCCTGAAATTTCTTTAGGATGGCTCTGTGCCTCCAATGAGCACATGTTCATTTAAATGTAATGTGCACTCTTGCAAAAACACAATTATATCTCGCCCATTACAGGAGCAGAAGAATTTATCTGGAAACCATTTTGCCCTTTGTTTAGCCCTTATTTTTTATTTATTTATTTATTTATTTTTTATTTTTTTAGCAGATGGTTTTCATCTTTTCAGAATTTCACTTTGTGCTCTTCCTAAGTGCATCTTCTAACATCTTCCAAGTTATTCTAACAGTGACATTTTGCCCAGGTACTGTTCCACTTTTTGCTTAGTCATAATAACAGGTCCCCATGTCAACGCTTTTGTGCATGCACTTTTTGATTTACGGTTCTTCTTTTGTAATTACTATGAAAAAAAAAAAATCCTGATGTTTCTAGAGCAACAGGATGAAAAAGCAAAGTCTGAAGAACTGCCAGAATTCCCCCCCACCCCCATTTTGTCATCAATTTAGTCACCTCCCAATTCCCAATCACCATCCAGCTCTCCCCTATCAAATGACAGCTACCAACTGGGAATAGTGAAGACTAACACGTGTTTCATCCAAGATATATGTAGCCATTCGCCCGTCTCTTTTCAGACTGTTGCTTATGCAGCATCACAGGAGAGCATAACACGCTTGTAGGAAAGTGCTGTCTACCCTCTTCCACATACATGAGCTCAGAGATGTCCACAGTTGGCTAGTCACTGTGATTGACAGGCGAGAGAGAGTGTGCCATCTCTCCGACTTTGCTTCCTTGCTTCCCGGTCACGGATGGCAGCGGCATCATTGGAATTCGAAATCGCAATATGGGAGGGACTTTCTGGTGTGTTGAGGAATTGATGAAATCTGTAGCATTGAAAATACTGTATGTACATAATAGAAACAGTTTTTGGTGAAATTCTAACTCTTGTTCGCGAGGTCGAAGACACTTCACCCAAAACTGGCTCCCTCTTGTTTATCTCCATGCTTATCTCCAACACTGCCACCGGTCGGTTAAACTGATTTCCTGCAAAACACCAAAAAAAACTCCCTCCCATTGACAGACTTCACTGACAGTGAAAAAGCAAATGTTAATGTGAATGTGAATGTGTTATATTTTTGGCATGGGGAGCTGGAGCATGAGAATGCAAACACATGTTTGAATTAGCATCCTCTAATTAGCATTTTCATTGGGATAAAGTCTGGAATACACTGCCATAAGTCAAAATCAAAATGAATAACTTGCACTTCAAGACTAAACTTCACCAATTGTCTCCTGCGAAACGTAATAAGTGATTGGACTCCAGTTGCGTTATTCTGATAGTGAATGAATAATATACCAGTGATGACCCATACTTACCACCTCATCTGTTATCTGTTCCACATCTCACCAAGGAAAGATGGACGTAAACTCATCCAAAGCTAACGTACACAGCCGTACATTTACAGCCAGGCCGCACTGAGCTCAATGTAAAAATGCTGCACCACATTTGGCTCAGATTTCTCTGCCATTTGGGGATCTATGGACAAATTTGGACAATTTTTGCTAAAACACACCATACTCTATGGCAACTCACAGCCCAAGTTTTATTTCTCGATTCTTTTCAGAAGGTGTCAGAATCATGCTAACCCTTTAAAACATGATCTCCAGTTAGATTTTCCACATTTCCAGCACACACAAATATTTTTCCAACAGTTCAAGTTTAAGCTCTTGAATGGGCTGATGGAATTTTTCCAAAATTGATTTTTGTGCTCCTTTCTTGAGTCCAAACTCCTGACTTTTTCCTCTTTTGTTGACATTCTATCATAAAAAAAAGGTCTTTTACTACTAAAACTAGGGAGGTGTTTTATTTGTTATTTGTCAGAAGATGGACATCATTGAACATGTTTTTTTTTTAGTTAACGCATCTTGAACTGGCATGGAGTTGTTGCTTCCTGGTAACTCCAGATGGAAGGTTCTTCCTAAGAACTGGGTTTAGAGAGCGAGGTTGTAGATGGATGAATAAGCACCACAATACCATATGTAGCCTAAAATATGCAGAGACTTTAAAGATGTACAGTTCAAGGATAACTTGAATGGTGGTTGTCTCATGCTGGGATTCATGGGCTTTATGTCCCTTATCGCTAACGATATTATTACAAAAGGTATATTAAGTAGATCCTGTATTCTCATGGGGACCCTGCTGGCTCGGTGGCTCTTAAACCACTTGTAGCCAGAACCAGTGCTGATTCAAAGCTTGAACATCGACGCCCTCTGAACCGTTCAGCATTTAAAAAAAAAAAAATACCCTGCCTGTAGCAATCTGCCTGATTGTGTGTGTCTGATTACAACATAAGTGTGTGTATGATAAGTGCAGGTTGAAATGTGAAATAAGGAACCAAAATGCCCAGCAGGTACCCAAATCTTAAGTGTCTGTGCCCTGAGCGGCCATTTTCCCTCCGTGCAATTGCACTTAAATTAAAGTCCATGTCTCTCGCTCTCTCTTTCTCTCACTCTCTTTCTCGCTCGCTCAACTCACTCCTCCACCTGCACTTCTTTCTGCATCGCTGCCTCCTATCCACTGCTCAGAAACACTCAATCTCCCTCCATCAGAGAGAATCGGGTCCTATCTGCGTGTTCAGGCACTGTGTTTTACAAGCAGCCCTATTCAGGTGACCTAATTGTTACAAACGTCATGTGAATGGTGCGAATTTGATGGAGCACTGTGATCTGGCTCAGTAACCTGCACATCAGCGTAGGTAATTGTAAACTGTAATAATTTTATACGAGATCTCATTCTTTATTTATAGATGCTTCCTGCCGAGTTCTTTGTCTATTAAAATTAATTTGCCTTGCATTGTAAAGAGAACCGTGTCATCATGCTGGTTCACTAGATGGTGGGTTGAAGGTACTGTTAGGAGTTAGGGGTTATATAAAAAAGTCGTGTAGCTCACCTGTGGGAGTGTAAAAAAAAAAAAAAAAAAAAAAAGATGGACGGTAAAGAAGTTAGGATATAAAATTTTATTTTCTGACAAACTTAGTATGTAAAATATGAGAGTAGAAATTCTGGCTTGCATGAGAGTAAACAACACCAGGTAAGTAAATACGAGTACAAACCGCCTACTCCTACCTACATGGGAGTAAACCATCAACCACCCTCTTAACACATCTTCTTACGTGATTTGCGTCTTCTCGTAAAACGTGTGTGAAGCGGTGAAGGCTACTGTCCACTCGCAATTTGACTGGGTCTGTCAGTCCTGCAACAAGCAGACACTTGGGCGTCTCCTGATACAGATGAGAACTTGATGGCACCAATTTCGCATACTCTTCGTTGTCAATCAATTTTCACAGCCAAACAAAAAATCCCAATTTTTTATTTTTTTTTTGTAACACGCAGTGATGCCAAGCCTTTTTGTTTACGTATTGGTTTCATTTAATGATATTCCGAGCGTGTGTTTTAATTATCGTCCCAGTCATCTCCCACGGGTGGAAGCTTTCATAACATCGAGGTGTCGTTGGGAAGGGGGTGGTTTTTCTTTTTTTTTTCTTCCAATTTCTTAAGTTGAATAAAGTCTGCGAGGAGAACCCTATTAGATGGCTCTGAGATTATCTCCCAAAGCAGCCTAACTAAGACGGCTGCTGACAGTTGCCTAGTGAGCTGAATACTGATGAAAGCTCTTAGTCTCCTGGAGTGATCATATCGAATAGAAAATTACTTCTTTGTAATCAATGAGCGAGCACTCCTCTGGGAGCAGCAGATGGGGTCTGACCAAGGCGAAATCCAAAAAGAGAGTAATAAATACAGAGAGATAAAATATGGCAAAGACAGATGGGGATATTGTCTTTAAAGATGAGGCTGTTATTAAAGTTCCGCTCTTGCAGAAACGGAATACCGAGCAGCACAAACGGCGTTCAATGCAAATCAGTATACCACCAAAATACACTGTACCTCCTGCACATTCTACTGCTTTTTGAGAACTCCTTGGAATAGCTAATAAAACATTTAAATATTTTCTTAAATACTGTTTGAGCTGGCAAGATCACATTTTATGGATCGTACTTGCCGAAATGGTTTGCGCCAGTTAGCACTTTTCCCTCCAGTGTTCTGTAAATTGATTCTAGCTATCGATCGTGTCCTCGGCTTATCTCGCTCTCTTTTTTCCTCCCCTCATCTCTCACCTTCTTCCTCTTACAAACAAGTACACTCTTCATTTCTGTCTCTATCACATACCAAATTGCGTCAACAATCCTTGACACGATTAGTATTTTGTTAATGAGCCGCATACAGAAGGGATTAGCACAGGTGCAGGAGGGAGATCTGCCTGTTGGATGATGATGGCAGTTAACCGAAGCCAGAGGATGATGAAGAGTCCATTTTTGACGATGCCAGCTGCATTCCTTCAGCTCTTTTTTTCTACTGTCAGAACGAGATATTCTCAGGTGCTAGCCCATGTGCTAATCGTTAACAGCACTGAGCTCATGCCCTGTGTTTCCTCCCCATGGGATGAAGCAGAGACATGCCAGATGGATGACCGAAAATGAGCCAGCAAGTCAATGAAGAGGCTTTAGTCATGGACTCTCTCTCTCTTTCTTTCTTTGGCTCTAGCTCTACCTCTCTCTAACCCTTTATAATCTCTCCCCTGCTGCCAGTCAGCCTGCTTTTGTCTTCTCTGCATCTAGAAATGCCTCTTATTAATCCAGCACAGGTGCCTTGGCAAAAGAAAACGACATTGTTTTCTCATGACATACCCGATAAACAACGATTACCAAGGAGCCAAATATAGCTGTCTAATCGCATGCTATGAAATTGCATTTATGGAATAAATGTTACATAGACTACAAAGTTTTGCTACTGACATTGACTTTGACTCGCATTACCTCATCGCCGGTGTCCACCTTTGTTCAGTCATAAGGCAGCATTAATAAGCAGACACTAGCTAACCGACACCGACAAGTACAGGAAAGCAGCTACTGTACTGAACAATGGAGGTGCTGATTTTACATTTCCAGCTTGAATGCTTTTTAGGCTACGCTGTTAACAACAAAAAATTCAAATGTCAACGCAACAAATGTGCAAAATAATAAATCATTGTGTCATAGTGTAGAAATATCGTAACCATAAAATGTTAACCACAAAATGTGTACTCGTATTTGATGATATTTTATCTTCGATGGTATAGCTGTATGGAACCGGTGTAGTGCACGATGTGGCATGGAGGCCTGAAAGTGATCTATATGACCTTACATAGGCAAGGCTACGTGAGTAAGGCTTCCTTAAACCATAACATAAGCATGTATGGCAATGTCGGGTCTTTACAAAAAGCAGGAAGTTTTTTTTTTCCATGAAAATGGATATAAGAGCACCCTTCTGAAGAGTTGGGGAGCTTTTGTCTGCAACTGCTCGGCTTAATTCTGGAAAGAATAAAGTCTAACGGCGTCAACAACCAGGCTCTCCAGAGTGATCTTTGACCTGCATTAATTGCTTCAACAATGTTACACAATACAAGCATGTAGCGATTCTTAAGATACACTCATGTGCAGCTAACATAGTTGATTCTGGAAGTGAGAGAGCGCAGCATGGAAGCTTGTGTCCCGGCTTAAACCCCACCCGAGCTCAGGGTCAAACGGCTCCAGGGTTCCAGGTTCGGCCTTAACCTTGGGTTTGTGTCCATGTGGGGAAAAATAGAATTAGTTAGTCGTCAATTCCGACCATATCACCTTTAGACCTACCCGAAGACATGTTCAGATCAGTGGAGCTGGAAATTAACTAGCCATGTACAATATATCATTAATGTCTCTTCCAATTTCAGAGAGGCAAAAAGAATGTTCAGCATTCGGATGCTCATTTCCCATCACTGGTTGAGTTTTCTCTTTAGTCTTTTCATCACGCCTGGACTCTCTATGGAAGAAAAGCTATTTTAAAGCACTCTCAGCCTTCAGACAGTGCACTTGATTCCACAATGAGATTGAAAGATGTGGAAGTCTCTACTGATGCTGCATTAACATTGGGTCAGGGGTTGAATTTTAAACATCCATCCATAAACAGCCTGCAAACTCTCCTGTGTAGCGGCCTTGAAAAGCGAGGAGCTGCTCTCTCAATTCCTTTCTACCTTTTTTTCCACATTCATACGGCATAATATTGTTTGTCTTATTAAAAGGGGAAATAAAGAACAGAACATAGTGTTGGCATTTGTAAAGAGACGCCAGGATGAAGGTCCAGGAACAGGAGTCATTTTGCCTTGGGGTATGATGGGTGTCTCTTGAGGAAAGCCCTAGATTTAGTGCCACTTGCATCACTACAGTCAGTCGCCTCATGTATTATTAACAAGGACAAAATCAGTTTTGTTCTTTTTCCGTCCCTCGATGAAGAGGCAGCGTTGAGTCAATAAATCAGCATGGTGTCCATTATTTTGTGAATACGTTATCAATTTTCCCTCGAATTCACTTTCTCAGTGGTACAGAAGTTGAGGAATTGTGGGTATTAGGATTATAACTGAATACAATGAACAGATAACATGTTCTAAACAGATACAACTACAGGGCATCTGGTTGAGACCAGAGGAGCGGAATCTCAAGTGGGAGTTTTTTTTTTTTTTTCTACTTTCTTGCAGGTGTGTGTTCAGATATAAAGCATGTGGAAGAAACTAAGACCACATTCATTAACATTTACATGATTACATGATGCATTACCAGCGTTCATTCATTCATTCATAGTTAGTAACTGCCTGGTCAGGGTCACAGTGGTTTAAATTAAACTACTAGTTTTTTTATATTTTATATATAAAACAGTCCAGTGTCTCCAGAGTGGAGTGGCAGCGTTCATATTTAAACTTCTGGTTTAGGCCATGCCCTCTTCTGCTTTAAATACAAATACAGATAGGGGAACTGGGTATTTGGAGCCCTAAACAGATACAACTACAATTAGTGTCTTTGTGTTACACCTTTAATGAGTACATCATTGTTACAAAGGAACAATTCAGCCAAACACTCCAATAGGTTCTGAGTTATGCTAACTCCTTCAGACTGGCTTTCATTCATTATTAGCCATTTATCATTTACGAGTCACGTTTTCTTTTAAATCAGTGACATTGTGAGGTTTGTGTGTGAATCTGTATCCACATAATCCATACGTTTCTTTTGAAGGCTTGAAGGTACGTTTTTTTTTTTTGTTTTTTTTTTTTAATTCAGTGTGAAATCATGAAGAGGACGATCTTCTCAAATTTTTTGATGCTG
Organism: Pangasius sanitwongsei; assembly: GCA_037576675.1. Classification (NCBI taxonomy): domain Eukaryota; kingdom Metazoa; phylum Chordata; class Actinopteri; order Siluriformes; family Pangasiidae; genus Pangasius; species Pangasius sanitwongsei. The sequence continues at coordinate 852,108 of CM075030.1, read as the reverse complement.
TCTGAAATCTAAGGGTGAAGTGGATGATGATGATGGTGGTACGGTCAGATCCCCCTGCAAATGAAGCTCATTAATCAAAGCCACTGCTTCATTTATGTTTTTTTTGTAGAAGTGATAGATTTGCACTTGGTGCAGAGGTGAAGAGCCGGTGATGATGAAGGAGGCTAACAAAGATGAAAGCTCTTCACAGAGGAAATGAAACTCCATCAGTCCTCTTATTACTGAAAATAAATCATCTGTGTGAATCGGAGCACAACCTTTTACTGTGGTACAAAACCAGGAGAACGCAAGCTGCCGCCGCTGCACCCTCCTTATTGCTAATTAATTAGCTGAATGGTTGGATGCTAGTGACTCTCTGATATTAGCTCCAGATAGCTTATTAAACTCAAGGCATAATTTATCAGAGGTCGAGTCCTCTTGGAAAATATTATTACCATTCCCAGCAGGGCTAATTCACTCTCGCTCGCCCTTCTCCAACAATATTTGTTCTTGAGTTAGAGTTCGTTTTTTTTTTTTTCCTCCCCACAGCCAGTGACGTATTCTCACTTTCATGTCACAGGTTAGTCACTGGCTAATCAGTCTTAGCATGGAAAAAAAAAGTCTCAAACCTTTTTATTTTTTATATATAAATAGTATCACGTTGAAGCTTACTATGAATCACTGAGAATATATTTTTTATTTTCATGTAACTAAACAATCTTGACAAATTTCTTTCCTTTTTTTTTTCTCCACCAAGTCACTGATTTCCGTCATACCACTTCCACAGCCGAAGTGTGACAAATACGTGTGTTGACATGAAGCGCACGTTTATGTTTAAACATCTCCACTCACACTGTAGCTAAATAAAAAAAAAAAAGAAGAAGAATTATTAATGATGACATACTGAAGGTTTTGTTCTGAAAGATACTGAAGAGCCATTTAAAAAGGAAAGGTTGGATTTGTTTACCGTGTCACAGAACAATCATAACACGGCATATTTTGTATAATAACTTTGTGTAATGTTGCTATTCGAGGCTTTAAAATCTTCAGACCTCAGGCTTTCTGTAAATAATTCCCACTCGGTTTAGTTTCATTTCTCTAAACTGATGTTTCATCACAGCAAACCTGAACGACTTTGTTTACTTCTCCATGTGCAAATTAGACATAAATTTTCTGAAGTTTCCCCTTGAGACGCCTCTGAGGCACGGTGTAAGAGGACGTAAAGGAAGGAGGAGGAAAGTAGAGCAGGAAGGAAGGGAAAGGAAAAGTGGCAGAGTATTTTGCAGGTTCTTCGCGTGTGATCCGATACAGCTAGCTAAGACGCTGAGGGAACAGAACAACGCCTCTGTGTGTAGCTAACTGACATTCAGCATTTTCTATAACAAATTTTTACTTCAGCCGGGTTCTAAAGCAGGACAATACGAGACGATACAGTACGAGATAAGATACGAGACGATACGATGCAATACAAGGCAATACAATACTATGTGATATGAGAAGACATGATACAAGACGAGATGAGATGACAAGATATTACTATATAATGCGATACTACAAGATACAAGATGAGACAAGACGAGACGATACAATACGAGACAAGATGGGGCGAGACACTATGAACTAAGATGAAACAATAGAATATGAGGTGAGACGATACTATACAAGACGAGACAACACAGTATGAGAAACAATACAATACAAGACGATACTATACGACAAGACAGGACGAGACGCTACGAAATGAGACGAGATGATACTATACAATACGAGACAATACAATACAGAAACAATATAATACAAGACGATACTGTATGACAGGACGAGACGCTACGAAATGAGACGAGATGATGTGAGATGAGATGATACTATACAATACGAGACAGTACAATACAAGACGATACTGTACGAGAAGACAGCTAATTAAAATCCTCGTTCGCGTCCATAGTCCAATTTCTGAAGCTGTAAATCAGATGCAAATCCCTCCTGGATGCTGTAGTGCTGTTGTGAGTGTAACATGGTGAACATATAGTCTGTGTGTGCGTGCGTGTGTGTGTGTGTGTGTGTGTGTGTTCAGGGTTAAACTGAGTGCTATTTAAACAAACAGGATAATGAGGAACGCTGTGCAGTCGGAGTATAGAGCTCTTCATTCGACTCTTGTGTTGCATTAGATTGATGTGTTCTATGTGTTGTGTTGTTTTGTGTCACTCTGTATTGTTGTGGTGTGCTGTTTTGTGTTGCTATTGGTTGTGTTGTTTCAAGGCATACTATTTTGTGTCGGCTTGCATTGTGTTGTTTTGTGTTGTGTCTAGTTGTTTTTGTTACATGTCGTGTTGTGTTGTTTTGTCCTCTTTCGTGTTATGTCATTATGCTGTGTTGTGTTGCGTCGTGTTGTACATGTGTGTGTAGCTCAGGTGATTACCCTTGGCTGAAGGTGCGTTGACTGTTGCAGTGTCAGAGATGCAGTGTGCTGCGTGTGGAAAGCTGTCAGTGCAATGAAGCGATGTAGGACCTCGGTGGTGTGGCTTTGAAAAGTACACACAAACACACACACACACACACACACACACACACCACTCTTACATGACTGGACCAACATTTTCACACTTACATACAGTACATCACCCATGCTGTCACTGCAATTCTACACTTCTCTGCTGTTCTCACACAGACACACACACACACACACACACACTTCTTCTCCAGGCCAAATGGATCTTTACATGCACACAAAAACCTTCTTTCACACCTTCATCACATGTCAGCGTTTCCATAACAACAAGAAACTCGAGTCCTGTCACGTTGGAACAATTAGCTAAGGAATAACACACTCCGTGTCATGTTATTATAGTAAAATAATCAACGGTAGTGTGGTGTGATGAACTGGGGTTTCTTTTAATACCCCAAAGTTGGTTATTTTCCTACAACAACATGACAGAATGTTGTATCTCTCTTCTATCTTTGCAAATGATGACAATATTAAACTGATTAAAGAAGGACACATCATGATTTTTATCTATTTATAGTTACATTTATTGTTGTGGAAGGTTTGAGAACATTTCACAACATGAACTGTACTCAGAAATACTTATGTGTGTGTGTGTGTGTGTGTGAGTGTGTGTGAGTGTGTGTGAGTGTGTGTGTGTGTGAGTGTGTGTTGAGTGAGAGTCCGGCTCTAATGCGTAATATATTTTTTTCAGTGCTGCAGCAATACTCCTTAGCAACAGAGACACATTTCATATAAGCTGAAGAGCTGCAGTACGAGAGCACAGTATACTCTCTCTCTCTCTCTCTCTCTCTCTCTCTCTCTCTCTCAAATATTTCTTTGGCTAGTTAATGGTTCTAGCTTTCTAAAAGCATTTTTTAAAAAATCAGAAACCGTTTCTTATAGGTTTCTACAAGGAACTGTCCCCCCAGAAGGACAATTCGAAGAACTCTGTGGGTGCTAGAGGACAGTTATTAGCATTACACTAGCAAGGCTTTGAGGTTGCTCCAGATTTGTCTCTTGTGGTTGTGTAGTGACTCTTAAGCTTTTAGCAAGTTCTAACATGACGCACTCTACACAAGAAAACAGGATTCAGATGAAGAGATTGGCTCGGGCTTGCGAGGTCTTCTTGAGTTTCCGTGTCTGTATCTTTGGGGTCACTCTCTTGATGAAATGTCCATCCTCTCTCCAGATTCATAAGATTAAATGCTCGTCTAACATGTCCCTGTACACCGCTCCATTCATCTGTCCTTTGGTAATGTAATGCCGCAGTACCGTTTGCAGAGACTCAGCCCCATAGGGCAGGTGTGGCTGTTGGTTAATGCTCTGATTTATTGATCAGCCGGTTGGGGGTTGCAGGCTGCCACTGTAGGGCTGGGATATGCAGAGAGAAGAATCTCACTGTACTGTAATGTATATGTGACAAATAAAGGCTTCTTCTTCTCCCACCCCTACGCTTCACTGTGTCTATGGAGTTCTTGGAATAATAAGCACAACCCTTCTTTCTCCAAATATGACAAGCTGAATTCTTGCCAAAGAATTCAACATTCGTTTCATCTAACCAGAGTATATTGTTCCATAAGAGTTCTGAATTGTCTAAATGCTTTGAGACTCTCATCTCTGTGCTTTTTTTTTTTTTTTTGTGGTAGAGAGGTTTAGCGTGAGGTGTAGGAACAGAGATGATCATGATGCAGGTCATTGCTTGCTGGTCCTGCTGCTTTCAGGTCATCCTGCAGCTCTTTTCGAGTGACTGCTGGCTTCGTGGAGTTCACATGTCCCGGGAAGATTATTTGTGGTCCCGTGAACTTTTCACCTGCTGTCTTTTTGAACCAGTTGTACTGACAGGGATGTGTACAGTCTTTGCTTTAGCTTTGTAGCTCTCTCTATTCGAGCGTTGTTTAATAATGCTGTCCCTGAGAACTTCAGGAAGCTCCTTCACCTTCAGCATGATTACTACTCGCTGTGTGAAATTTTCCCAAATCAATGACAACGTCTTTTATAATCACAACAGGTGCAATTTGCATGAGAACTTTTTTTTTTTTTTTTTTTTGCAGCGTTTATATCTAGAACTTGAGTTATTTTTATGTAACCTTTGCATAAAATATATGCATTGGAAGTATAACTAAAGCAAAAAGGCTCTTATTTCCCCTCACTGTACAACACTGATAGCAGTTTGAATGATTTATTTTTCTTTGTTTATTGCTATTTGTGTAAAAACTGCAAGTCGACTGTTTATTATTGACTGTTTTATACAGCTGTGGGAAATATTTTAAATGCTTCAGTTTCAGCAATCATTTAAAAACAGCTCACATTACTTAGAGCTCACAAATGCTAAACTAAATAAATAAGTAAATAAATAAGTAAATAAATAAGTAAATAAATAAAGGCCCCCAGTTAATTAAAACATGATGCAATGTTGATGCACAATTGTTTGACATACCTATATGTTATATACACTACTTATAATGCTTATAATACTTTATACATATACTACATATTTATGTAATAAATGGATAATTGGGAAAAAAAAAAGTGTGTGTGTGTGTGTGTGTGTGTATACATACCTACTTCCAGGCACACCGTGTGCTCCTTGCCATGCAAAACACTCTCATCTCCAGGAAGTGATTGGCCGTCGCCATGGTAACGCTCCTCCATTTTAAAGCGGTTCTCATATCCAGTGCTGTTTTATTATCAGCAGATGTGAGCGTGGGCGTCTTGTCCATCACGCTGCTGCTCAGTCACTGTGTGTGTATGTGTTTGTGTGTGTGTGTGTGTGTGTGTGTGTGGTTTTTGTGTGTGTGTGTTTACAGAAATAAGACATAAATATAGCTAAAATGTGGAGACGAGGCAGCACGTGTTGTCACAGCACAGGATTGATAGTAATTTCTCTTTTCCCCTGTGTGATGAGTTGAAGAGCGAAGGCTGATTTCTTTAATCAGACGTCTGATTTCATAATCAAATAAATTGTAGTCGTGGAAATTCCATGCTGATTTTTTTTTTTTTTTTTTTTAAATCATTTTGTTATACATTTCATTTTTTTCAACAACAAAATTAATTTTTATTTTATTTTTCAGCTAAAAAAAAAGCAGCTAAAACTGAGATTAAGAAAGCATACAATATTTTAAAATATACATATATTTAGCAAAAACAAACAAACACACTTTCTTTGTTTTTATTTGTTATCGTTATTTGATTTGGTTTTTAAAAGCACAACTAAACAACTAATACCAGATTTTTTTTTTAGCTTTTATGATTAAAATCCTTACTTCTAATCACATACCATTAGTACATTTATTTTTGTTTTTTGATTATTGCTTTCTATTTTTCTGCACATTTTTATTGTTATTATATATTTTAATTTTTTTTTTTTTCTGTCGCTGCTAATATTTTTCTCTTATTTGCTTCTTTTACTATTTTTTGTTCCTTTTTAAAAAATCACATTGAGATAAAACAAGTATAGTGTATTTTTCTACATATATCTACGTATAATACAGGATATTAAAAAATCCTTTTTTTCTTGGACCACATTAAAGTATTTTTTTAACTGCTAGAACCATTTTGTTAGCTTTATTATTATATTTATATGTATTTATCCTTTTACTTCACACTGATATGACGTATAAAAGGTACTATATAATTTCATTATTATGACTATTATTTTTAGTAGTGGTGTATTTTTACTTCACCGGTCACAGTGAGAGCGCACGTCCAAGAACTCTTCATAACTTTTTTGTTTTTTGAAGTTCTACCAACGTAAGTAGAGCCGGATCAGTTTGATTTGCTTTTCCTCTCAACACTGGCCGCGTTGTGGTTGTGAAGAAGATTTCTTCATGTCTCCGCCGGGGTTCAAATCTTCCACACGGCTCTGAGCCTGCTGGGGAACGAGGGACGGCTGAATAAGCCCAGAACTCTTATCACACTGTTATTGGATTAATGAAGCAGAAGGGAGAGAATGGAGGCCTACTGGCTTCCAGAAACTTCCATGAGGAAGTGAGAGAGATTCATATTCCCATGATGGCTGGGTTCTTGGCAGAAGATTTCTCCACAACATGGACACACATTTTTTTTTTTTTTTTTTGCCATTGTTTTGGCATAGAGCTCCACGAAATAAAGAAAAAGAAGAGAGAAGAAGTTAAATCTCAGGAACAAAATGAACATTTTCCATGAGGAAACTTCCATAATTGGCCCTGTGTGGAAGGTCACAGTCATGCTCTCTTCTTCTACATGAAGAAAATAAGCACTGTGAGGGTATAAAGGTGTGAAAACTTTAGCTCTTAGGGACCGATTGTTTCCCTTCAGCGCCCTGTTCTATTATCCAAAACTTCCTGAGCTGTGCTTCAAGAGTTGCCTCTCATTTCCTACAAGTACCTGAACTCCTAAATAGCAGTTGCTAACATGTTCACTGGCTGAACAAAAAAAGTCTTCAGACCGGATGGCAAAGAAAAAAAGAAAAAAGAAAATGGCACTCTAGAGGAAACGATGAGGTCTGCTACCCCTGCGTCTGTTTTAAAACGTCAGGTCGGTTTTAACCTCTAAAGTAGAAATAAACTCAGTCCTGCTTTTTCTACTGCACATTCAATAACAAGAATAACGGACCTAAACTGGAACCTACAGAACCTGAAGGTCCAGGTCTAGTTCGAGCAAGATGTGACCTCATCATCGTTGTGGTGTAACGATGCCACTGTTAAAATCAACACTGTTGAATTCTGGATTCTTATTAAATAATTTTCTACAACAGCAGCTCTGACTGTTTATATTAATGCGCTCTTTCTAATACGTTATTTGTTTCTATAGTAACAGCTCGTTCTCAGGGACTTTGACAGATTTTTAAAAGAATCTTTGACACTGTATGGTGAAGTTTTCTTGGGGTAAGGAGATGCTTATTTACCATTTATGGAAGGAGTTTAACAATAAATAGTTTCACCACTGTGGCCATAAATATAGTTTTTCTGCTTATTCTGATAAACCGGGTCTTTACGACTTAAAAGCAAATGCAGATTAATGTGGTTTATGGTTTCCTTTCAGCGTAATGTACATCATATCTATTATTAATTCCGATTCGATAATGCTCTGCATCTGTCCTGTTTTTATTTATTTATTTATTTATTTTATATTAAGGGCTACTAGCGGGAGTATCTGATTGGACATATGCCACAGTGTCCTGCCCACTCCGAACTCCGTGAGCTGGTTTTAGATGACGAGACTCTTTTGTCTTTGAATAAACATGACAGAAGCACACATCCACATTGTCCACATTGTAGATCCTAAAATATTAGATACACAGTGTGCACTAGTAATAATTCCTAGAAATATAAATATTGTAAAATATAGTAAAATACCCGAGTCTAATTGCAGTGAAGAGGTAGCGCTGTTGGAATTCCCACTGAGAAATAAACATCCTCAAAATTAGTGCAAAAGTTTATACCCTCTTTGGCTTCTGAGTGGGAAATAAAGGGAAAGTGTACTTCTATTTGTTTGACATGTTTTGCACTCAGCCATATACGGATGGATGAATAGATGGAAGTTGATTATTTTCCTATAACAGCACATCCAGAAGTGTTGTAGATGTGTGTGAAAAAAGAAAATGTGCTTCTATTTCTTTGCCATATTGTTTTTTTTTTTTGTTTTTTTTTTTTTTACAAAGGATGCATAAAATTTTGCACACAACTGTAATTGGATGGATGGAAGGAAGTTTTTATTTTCCTGTAATAGCATGTGCTGAAGTGTTTCATTCTTCTCATACAACAGCAAAGTGCAACACTGCATTTTTCATTTATAGTTACAATTAGTACTGTACCACTATTTTATTCCTCTTTTTGAATGGATGGATGGATGAGAGGATGAGAGAGTTCTCAGTATTTTCTATCCGTTACCAAAATCACTGAATTAACCACTGAAAATAACACCTAAAAATAGAACCACTAATGGAAAACAATTGCGGACTCGAGCGCCCTGCTTGCGCCCCATTTTCGACAATAAACATCTAAATTCTTAAATTATCGGGAAAATTAAGCAGAGGTTATTATTAGGCCGCGGATGAGAAACGGCTGTAGAGAATTTGCCTGTAGGGGTGGAGTTAATTGGTGATCTGTGACAAATATATCTGTCCAGTTAATAGGCTAATTAGATAAAACTATAGTGGCATGGCTGTGTCCCGGGGCGAGTTGTGCAAACATTATGAAGACTAAAAGAGTCAAACTGGCGATTTAAGTGTTTGAAATAGACTTTTGTGCCTTCATTCGTGTGCATTTGTGTTAATCTGAGCCAAGTCGTGATGAAGTCTCAAAGGCTCATCCATACACCTTCTTCCCTTCTCCTTGCTGTTCTGTCTTTTCTTTAAAACACAAAAGGATACTATTACAGTATCATCTGAAAGATTTCATGTTCCTGTACATGTAGCCTCCACAGAATCAATCTAGATAAAGAGCGCTGCATCAGACTGTATACCTTCCTAAATCTTACACATGATGTCAGAGAAAATCCGGCAAATACAAACAAACGGCTTGGCATTCTGAGGGCCCGGAGCGAAACTCTGCAAGATGGATAATAGGATGAGTTGGAGGAGGAATGATGTGGCATTCAGTTCTGATGATGAGAGTAAATTTGAGGATATTTCTGATTTCCAGCAGCAGGAGGCCTCCATTTAAAAGGAGAATGTCTTCGTTCAATTCCTATGCGTAACCTCTGAAAGGTTCTATGGAAAAAGCAAGGCTTCTAAGATGTTACTGCTTGGTGAAGATGTGTATTTTATTTATTTATTTGTTTTAAACTTTCTTTATGGTTACATTTAATGTCATGGAAAGAAGTTAGTTCCTGTTCTGACTTGTGTGTCACTTATTTCCCCCTCGCGCCGAGACACACTCGCAGTGCGTACAGCAGCTCGCAGCGCTTTCTCCCGAGCTGTCATGTGTTTATGTTGCCACGTGTGTTATGTCTTGTCTCCTCCCGTGTCCTGTCACTGGTTGTCTCCCGATTACTCTCACCTGCTCTCAGTTTGTCCTTTGATTAGTTTGTGTATTTAAACCCTTGTGTTTCTGTGTTCAGTGTGGAGTACAGTATTGCTCAGTGTGTACCCGCCTGTCTTTACCAAGCCATTTAGTTTCATGTTGTTATTCTCTGGTTCTCAATCTCCTTCTGTTCCCTAGTTTGTGTATCCTGGATTCTCCCAGCCATTGCTGTTCGTACGTCGCCTGACCTCTGCCTGTTTCCTGTTCTCCTGACTCACGTTTTGGATTTGTCTGTCTGCCGTTCTAATAAAACCCTAACTGCAACTGCATCCGCGTCCACCTTCAATCCATGACGTTATGTTACAGAATTTATCATCAATCCATAATACCAAACTATTCACCTGTGACTTGCAGAAGCACTATTGTCAGAGCTGTTGTTATAGAAAATTCATCAACACCTTTTGACCAATCAGAATCCAGAATTCACCAGTGCTGTGTAAGGACAGGAGAGCATGGATGAGTCCATATACAGTGTGTGTAATTACAAAGCCTAATTCTACTGCAAGATAGCATCTTTGTTTAATCAAAATCAAGTCCATCCTGGCATCAGCCATCCACTGCCAGGCTCTTGATGGTTCAGGATGTTTCCTGCATTACATTATCCGCCATTGTTCTCTCACAATAAGCGCTCTGTTTGAGCTCTCAAGAACCCTTGTGAGATGAAGCAGCCAGATTTTCCAGTTCAAATGATCTGCCGAGTATAAATAAAGAGGAGAAGCAGCGTCTGCTGCGCCACGTCACAATTCAGAAGATCGAAAGGCTTCAACTGGAGCTAGCAGCTGCTCCAGGCAGAGACAGATTGAGGTACGCATTTATTGCATGAGGCCTTGAATGTTCAGTATATTACAGTGATCAATATATTAAACCCCAGATAGCAGCAGAGTTTACTATCGAAGATGTGCCTTATGCTATTTTAATATGTTATTCCACTCAGCAGTGTTAAAGCTTGAATTAAGCGTTGATGATGTGGTGTACACTTTAAGCAATACAGTCGAGGAGTAATGAATTTGAGGTGTGTGTACACGTACTTGACAGCAAAGAGAAAGAGAAAGCCGAGTGTAACCATGTATAAATGTCAGCGCTAATGGATCTGGTACCTTTCCCATACTGCATTGAATAGTGGCACATCCATCATCAGCAGCGGAAGGTTTGTACTGAGATCAAGGTGTGAATGTGCCGGTGGAGGCAAACACCATCAAGACAATGAGCAAAAGACATGATCTCTATTAGGGATGCACTGATACTGATACTGGTATCCAGTCCAATCCTGTGCTCATTTGCTAATAACAAATGCTCCGATACTAACATCTGATACTATGTGATACTATCGTAGTCCTAGTGTTTTTAGCCAGTATATTGCTTGGCTAAAAATGCAGCCTCAGTATCAGAATGGATCTAGCTGTTATTTACTGACTCAGTCGATGGCTCTATTTTTGTGCTGTGAATGTGTGATGTTGACTGACGCTTAGCAAAATCTTGCGAAACGTGGTACCAGAAGTTTGCCAAAAGTCAGCTCAGTTAAGGTTTAGGATGTCAATATTGCATCAGTATCGGGTATCAGGCTGTAGTCAGACCTTTCATATCATTACTGGATTGGTGCATGGCTAGGACATGGTATGCATTATACTGGGTATTAGAGATATACTGGTAACACATGTATGGATTATGTGTTGGGTTGTTGGGTTGTTCTACCAATTTTTGTGACTTGTTCTCCCAAATGTATTACATGACATGTGGTGAACAATATTGATGGTTGTGCTCACCGGCAATTCATCATCAGCCTATTCAGCTCTAGGTGAAGTGTGAATGAATCATCGCCTCACCAACGAGCAATCATTCAAAAGGAACAGGTTGTAAGAAGGTGAGAGGTGAGCGACCATCACAAGAATATATGTAGGACTATCAGCGCTGTTCCAGAGTGTACGTGGTTGGTACATCTGCACTGTCACTACCTGAAATACATTCATATCTCAGTCTGTATTCGGATTTAAGGTGCCCTTGAAAATAAAATTGTTTCTTCAGAGCTTTTTGTACTTTTTTTTTTTTATAGTGATATCAGTATGATAATATAGCTAGAAAAAAACATTTTAAAAATACTTTTAGAGGTATTCTCTATTTGATTTTATAGCTCGTCACTTCCAGGAAGTGAAGTTAGTAAGAGGTTTGCTTTTGTGCAGGGTGTGTTGAGGTAAAGTGACACCCAGACTGCAGTGAATTTCAGAAAGCTCTTTTTTTGATGAAATATAACCAGAGTTTGGAATGAAGTCGTATACATGCTTATTTATTCATCAGATAGTCAGGAACATTCTGTGGTCTGCAAGATGAACTGCTAAGTCCCTACATTCCTAAACGATAGATCAGAACTTCTCTTTTATTAGAACACACACACACACACACACATACATGCACACTGCTTTGCGAGAAAGCCACTGAAAGGCAGCCAGCTCTTGACTTGCAGACCCTCAGAGTCAGGATTTGGTTGTACTTTGACTCGCTGTTCTGCAATGAAACGTTCTGAAGATGAAAACACTAAAGAAACGTTAAAGTGCTTTGTTTTTCAACACCCCTGTACATCATCATTATCAAATCCTTCTCCAAAGGGCATACCCGGCACGGCAACAGCAGTGTAACAGAAAAAAAGCAGTGCTCTCCCTAGGAATGGTGCAATGGCCTTTGGCATGAATTATCCAGAATTAAACATAAAATGCATGGTTTCTCCCCAAGCACTTTTTAAATGCCGACTCCCGAGTATTGTTAAATACACAGGCAAATTAAAAAGAACAACTTCTGGTCCATTTTCATAATTGTGCTCCACTGCCCAGTGCAACTGCTGGCCTTGCAGCTATTCCAGAGAGCAATCGATACATCAATTGAAGTGGGCCACGGTGCCGCTGTCTCAAGAGTTCTGCCAGGTTTTGGTCCATTTTTTTTTTTTTTTTATTTAGGAAGACCGGTTATTCACTCACACACATCTCAGAAGGGTTGTTGAATCACTCCACTATCCTTTTGATCTGAAAGGGTGTGAGCAGGGCCATAACCAGAATCGTAATATACATATAGGTAATATATCACAATGGCCAATGTGTGGGTACTACATCAATTGCTAATCCTTCCATCTTTCTTTAAACCGCTCTTTTAAACAAGTTACCTGTTGATTTCAGCCTCCAAAAATAAGACATTTCACAAAATCTTGGAATTTGGAAAAAAAAAAAAAGATTTGGATATTAAACATAGTAAGTCCTTTGCAAGAATATACCGTTTATTTTGTCTACCTATTAAAACTTTTTATCGGCTTCCAAATTGAAGATGTGTCACTAGGTTGAACATGATCTTTATTTTTCCATTTTTGCATAATGTTCAGAACTCACAGTGAACTGATTTCATATTACATTATTACGTTATTCGAATATATCAAGCTGCTGACAAGCAAGGCTTCGCATGCTGATAGCTCCAAAGTTTGCTTGTAATGCTGATATTTGCTGACATTATAAAAGGACGTTTGACTTTAAGTAGAGAATATGGACTCGCATGCCATGATTGATCAACTTAACAATCCAGCAGTCGTTATGTTTCCATTAAGGATCACAGCCTCTCTTTTTACCCACCTCTGTTTCTGTTGGTTTCAGTCACTTTTCCTGTCACATGTTTGAGTCAGTAAAGTTTTATATGATAGAAATGAGTCACTGGGTGGTCATTCAAGCCATGACTGCCTGCTCCCAGACATAAGCACTCCACTCAGAGCTATAAATCATATTTAGACTTCATTCATTTATTGGTGTTATATACGCCAAACTGAGCTTTGGACCTTGGCTTCTTACTCATGTAGATGTAGTCGTTATTATTGGATTGCACACCACTGGCTGCTATGTAATGTAATTTCGTCCAAAGAATGATTTTTTATTTTTTTTTTTGCTTTTATTTGTTCATTGCTTGAAATAAGGCCTGACTCTTTGGACATATTTTAAGGCCAGATTTGCACTAAGAGAAGTCCTTGTGCTAGAGTCGTCCAGCTTTCATCATTGCTTCAGCTAAAATGTGTGTTGTTGTTGAACTGAATTAAAGGAAATTCCAGTTTGGAAAAGCAACCACTTTTTATTAAAAATGTAGCAATCAATCACTAATCTACCTGAAAATCTGCTCTTTTCAGATGGAAAAATTTAGCTAGAAAATGTAGCTTTTGTTCTTCTGCTGTGTTTATGATGGGCTTTATTTAGTGTTTATCTGTCTCAAAAGTCGCATCAACCTTGTCTATCCTAAAATAAGTGTCATTTTTATGAAAAACAGTTAATACATGTGAAAAATCATGTAATGTGAAACAAGGATACAAAATTCTTTATTAAAATAATTCTCGTGAAAAAGAATTGATAACATGCCGTCTACATTTTAAAGAAAACTACTTCACATAAAAAAAGGAAGTTGCATGTAGTGTCATGTGATCGTTTGCTTAATTTCTGTGCTGTAATTGTTGGATGGTGTTCAGTGTGGAGCTTAACGGAGACATCATTCAGTGTTCTGCGGATTTTGGCTCTTCGTGTGTATCTGAGAAGCCCCCAAAAAACAAAGATGGATGCAGTATAATGTATACTGTGTCAAGCATAATCTTTTTTCAGCCAAGCACAACACCACATTTTAATTTGTGTAACTTGTGTTTTTTGTGCAAACTCAGCTACTTTGTGTTTTTTTTCTCACCTTTATTGTAATCTTTTGACCTTAAGTAAGCAGCAGCAATCAAGACAAGCTGATTTTTGCGAAAGGAGCAAAGTAATGAGCATGGTTTTAGCCCATGATTTCTTTCTTCATTTGTTTGCTTGCTTTTGGCATATTTTTTTTTGGTTGTGACTCACTCACTTTCTTTTATCAGCTGCTTTATTGGGGGGCAGTTAATTATACTGCAACTCAAAAATCTAAGTTTTCCGGGCAATAATTTTGTTCTCTTAGGATCTAGGCAGATGAGTCATTATGATCAAGACAGACTCCCAAGGCTTTAAATACCTTTAGGATGTATTTCCACTTGGTTACAAGATTGCATCATCACATATAACATATTCTTCAAGCATCATACATTGTAGGACTGCTCTCCACGTTATTTACATACGTTACTCTTTATAAATGTCTCAGACCCACACAATAATTCTTATTATAGCCACAATCCCTGCTCAACAACCTTCATGCTCATGCTAATCTTTCTATATCTAGTAATTAGCAAAACCGTATCCTGAATGTCTCAGTTCAAAGTTTAGAACAGGGACAAATCAAGCTGAAATGAGTCCTCATACCTGAAGTCATAGGCTGAAGGCTTTAAAGCAGAGCGCTGTGATATAACCCCAGCTGCATGCTAGCCAGTGGCAATTAGCATGCCATAGCACTCTCTCTCTCTCTCTTCTCTCTTCTCTCTGTCTGTCTCTGTCCTTCTGAAGGAGAAGCCACAAGCAGGTAGGCTCTAATAATAACACCAATCCGGCCAGACATATGAGGTTCCACAGTCATGACAAATCCCACGCAATGAGCGAATCAATTCCACTCTTTGACGTTCTCCAGAATGAGGTGTTGCTTAAAGAAAGTGTGAAAGGATAACGCATGCTAAACGTCAGATGAGCAGATGGGCATTGACATGAGGACGATGTGAAGAAATGGTCCAGGGTTAAAGAGTTGATTCAGTGTCTGTGTTTTCGTCTTGGAGGTTTGAGATCAACCATATTAAGACACTCTCTGATAGCATCCCAGCTTGCTGGTAAAACTTTATCCTGGTCAGGGTCGTGGTGTATCCGGACCGTATCCCTGGAATGCTGGGCGTGAGCTGGAAATACGCCCTGGATGGGACACCACTCCATTACAGGTCACCGTGCACTTACATATTTACACCTTGTTGTAGCAACAATTTTTTTGGGTGGTGGGAGGAAAATGGAGAACCCCATTGACATGGAGGGAAGGACTGAAACTGCAGATAGACAGTAACCCTAACTCAGGATCGAAACAGGAACCCCGGAGCTGTGTTTACTAAATAACCTGCAGGAAATTAGATTTCAGGCATTTCATTGTTTTTTTATCCATTTACTTTTTACTTATTACTGGAAAACTACAGCTTTACATGAGTCAATTAATAATCAGATCTCCTTCAGTAGCTTCTCCAAGATATTAATTAGCTATTAATTATTAATTTATTTATTTTATTTCCCATTAAGAAGCTTGCCACTTAGTTAAACTACTGAGTAATCGAGTTGCATTGATTTTCTTGTCGATTGACTCGATGTTCCTAGCTGCTAACTCTCAAGTCACATTGATTAGAATTCAAATTTTATTGCTACGATTGCTACATAATGCTCTCCTTTTTGAGTTGCCTCTATTCTGATCGGAAGATGGAGGTGATCTTTTTTCATCTCCCTGTTTGTTTCCGTGATTTTGTATTCCAGATAAGCAAGAATGATGAGGCGTTTTCACATTGCACCTCAATTAAGCAGGGCACCTAGTTCACAGCGATGTCACAGCGCACTTTGTAACTTTTTTTTTTTTTTTTTTGGAGATGCACCGCTATAGAACTTTTGTCTAGACATGATCAGAATGAGAGATAATTACATTTCAGCTAGCTGGTCTTGCTTTTAAGGTTTGCTATTAGAATACTTTTTGCTTTATTAACTTAAAAAAAAATGGAGGCACATTTCAGGTACATGTCTGAATTTAAAAACATAATTATTAATATTGCCCAGAGAAATAAGGCCCATTAGTCTCATAAAAGCTTCAACAAGCAATTTCGTAGAAGCCGCCTGGACATAAAAAGCATTCAAAGTCTAGTAAGACCCGTATCTCAGGGTTCCATATCCTGCTTTATATAAAGCTTTGTCCACTTTGCCATTCCAGGTTATATGCACGTAAGCCTGATTCTGTCTGTATACAGCCGGGACCTTGTGGCTCGAAACCAGTGGGACTCTGTAGGAAGGATTTCTGAGTAGCTCTGGCGTGGATGCACTTAGCACCCTGTTTTTGCACTTCCCCAGTGGGCCACGCTCCTCAATCTCGGCCATGGTGTCAGTCTGATTTATTTAAGCTCCATCCAGGGACATGGCAGGCAATCGGCTAGACCAGTCAGGCAAACAGCTTCTCCTATCTTCTAGTTCTTTCTCCAGGTGCTACTGCTTAGAAAGCCTGCCATGGAAGACAAATGTCTTAGTGAGTGCTTGGCACATTTACCATTCCTGTTGAACATTGGCTAGAGTTGAAGGCATGCAATATTCTTGTGGGAGAAATCCCTATAAAGTGTGTGTATGAGTGCCAGAAAAAATGGCTGATTAACAGTTTATGGCAGAATTAGGAACATATTTATTTTTACATCCTTGTTTTTGGCTACGTTCACATGACGATCTTCTTTGTGCAATTCAGGTTTTTTTTTTTTTTGCTCAGATTGGATCTATCTTTTGTATGTTCTTAAAGACATTAATCTAAAAACCACCAGTAGGAGAACAGTATAGGCTAACAGCTACAAATACGGTAGTGGTGCTGGCAAAATGTAAAAGTGCCAGTGGACCAGAAAAAAAAAAGAAATCTGAAAAAAAAAAAAAGATCTATCTGAGCTGATTTCTGGATTACGCTGATTGAAGACATGAGCAGAACGTCATAATTAGATTTATTCACAGGTCTGTTGTAAGAGGATCTTCATTGTATAATGTGACATGCAGAAAACATGCAGGTTTTCATTCCAGCCAATCAGGAGCCACACCTGATTCCAAGTGTTACATTTGGCTCTCAGGTGTGGCCCCTGCTTGGTTGGAATGAAAACCACTGGTCCATTTCAGATCAGATTGGACACCTTTGATCTATAATCTTGAACCCCACTGAAATCTGAGCTCAAAAAAAAAAAAAATCAATAGTTTGATGGCAAAAACCCAAAAGATGTCAGCCCATGTTGTGAGTTTGCTCTCTGAAGCTCATTTTCTTCTTCGGTGCAACATGAAACTCGCTCTATTTGCCAATGAAACCATTAAAATGGGTTCTGGCTGGAGTCACATGAGGATTCTTTTCAGAAAGTTCTTTTCAGAGGTTCTTTAAGTAATCGTGATTAGTAGTTTTGGACTGGATTGGACGCTGCAGCTTGGCTTGTGCTCAGAGCTCGGAGCACTGGGAATGAATTTAGCATCAGGGTATAAGAGGTATAAGAGGAGATGGTTTTGTCTTCCAAACCACACCTACAGCAGGAGATCATTATTTACCTGCAAATGGTGGAGGTCCCAGTGCTCCAGGCTATACACAAGGGCTCTCCATCAGCACAGATGGCCCAGGCACTTCGTTTGACTGTTGTCTTGTATATGCACACACACTTCTCTCTGTCCTGATCCCTCTGTCTCATTCGTTTGCTTTCTTCCTTCCTCCAGACACCCTCAAAGGCAGATGATCCATCACAGCACTGAAAGCCATCAGAATTTCAATGGAGAACATGGTTAAAAGCAGGAATCCGCTAATGTACATTCCCTTGATCTGAAAGAGTGATGTCTTAATAGCAAAAATGGCCAGTTATCTGGGGCTTTACTGACAAATTGTCAGCTAGCTGACGGCAAGTATGCTTGCTCAGTTTAGTCTCAAGTGATCACTAGTAGAATTTTTCAGTGTCAGAACATAGCATAACCCTAATCACAATTTTGTTCTACATTCGCTAGCAGGCCCACTAGTTTAGCATGAAGGTTCTCAGGCTGAAAGCTTCCAGGTTTTAGGTCATGCTCTAATCCTGAATGTGATCTGTCCAAAATAATTAGTGACATCCCAATCTGGACTCAAATAGAGCTCAGTGCTGAGAACATAACTTTAGTACTCTTTAACCAAATACCCAAATCTGTATAATCAGAATTAGCATTTAAACACAGTTCATAATCAGCACACACATTTCTGAGTTCAGAGTGGCGATAATGGAGGTAATGTTCATTACTGTGTTAGTATTATTAAACACTCCATGGTGTCCTGGTATAGGAAAATAATCAACAATGGAGAGGACTGAATTCAGAATTCTGTGTTAGCCATATGGTAATGAATGATTATTAGCAATAATAATTATTAGTTTAATACGTAAACTGTTTGCAGTCAGATGTGGTGTGTACAGTGCGGGTAACTGAGCCCAGCACAGCACAGGTAGCATGGTCTCTGTCGATCATGTTCTGCCTCAAAATTAGGCGACATGGCGTTCTGTTTTAGCCAGGCCATCTGCTACTTTAATCACACACCAAGATGTGCGTTTGGATCAAATGGTTCAGCCACATGCTGCCACACACTGCCGTGATCATTTTGAATATTCGGACCTAATGAGGACAACTCCTTTGTAGCACCTCAGCACGGCCAGCTAATCACCGCTGACTTACCAAATGGGCTCCAATTAGGCCTTACTCTCTGCACCCGATGACATTTTGGGGGTAATTGTGTTTCACGATGGCAACTCGCGAGTAGCTTGTGTAGCTGTCGCCTCCTACAAAAAGACAGCGGCGAGTCAGGTTCGGGTCCTCGTTAATGTTCTTGAGCCTGGTGAACATTTAAATAAAAAGGAAAAGAGGGTTGTTTGAGGTGATGGTGGTAAAGAGGGGGAGGCGTCGCAAAAATTCGCATTCTTCATGCGGAGAAATAACAAATACTAATCTAACACTTGAACGCGCTCTAAACCTCTGTACATATTCTGCCCTGACATTGCCTTTACAAGTCGGGCATGAAATCCCCGCGCAGCGCACTCCGTGCTGATAGCTGAAGACTGATGACATGAACAGCAAGAGGACAAGGAGTGTGTGTGTGTGTGTGTGTGTGTGTGTGTGTGATGTGTGATTTAGCAGGTCAGCAGGATTTACGCAACTAAATGGCAAGACTGCCTCGTTGTTCATGTGGTATATTAACAAGCCTTTACCGGTGACCCAACATCTCACCAACTTTCTCTCTCTCTCTCTCTCTCTCTCTCTCTCTCTCTCATACAGGTGGCTAATCTGGCATGTTCCATTTCCAACAATGAGGAAGGGGTGAAACTGGTGCGCATGGCCGCTACACAGATCGACAGCCTGTGTCCTCAGGTAAGAGTCCTTCCTACAGCACTTTTAACAGTTCATTGTCACAAAGCAGCTTTACAGAAATCCAGATGTAGTTTTAGATCCATAATGAAAAAACCAGATGTGACCAAATTGAGCTTTTCAGAAGTTATGTGAGTTACACAAGCAGGGCAGAGTTTGAGTAAATTTCTGACTGCATGTTTCTTTATATAGATAAGCAGCTTGAGTGAGGAGCATTATTAAGACCACTGTCTATAATACACTCAAAAAATCTTAATTAATGAATAGCATGCTAATTAAGTAATACTAGTTTAAAATAAGTCAATTTAATAAGCAACAATCATTTAAAGTCCATCTCTACTCAAGAAATATCTGGCAACCTCGGCTGCATGAGCTACACACGGGTTTGAATAATCTAAATGGCGAGTTCACAACATCGACCAAGTCGATGTGTAAGTCAACTCTGAATACGAGGAACTTTCACCGCATAAATATTGGTGTTACTTTTTGACATATGAACATATTGTGAATACAAGCTGTGGGATGAGTCTCACCTTCAAATCATTAAGGGAGATAATGTTATTGCTAATATAATTTATTATTAGGATATTATTTAGTTTGAATTTTGATGTGCAAGTATGGAATATCCTTTTGAAATGAGATGTCATCTGAAGCAAGTATGTAAAGATTTTATCATGTATATTTTATGGAAAAGATTTTGGATTTGGATCAGATAGACTTCCTTAGATAAATTATTGAAAAGTCAAAGAGGCAGCAAAACATTGCCATATATGGAAAATTTGATTTTATCGGAGGGTCGGGGGGAGGGGGGAGGGGTTGGCAATGGCATTGGCAGAAAAACAGACTTGAGATCGGTAGACAAGACGCCTAACAAAAAGTCTTTTTTATCAACGTGGATATTTGTTCGCGCTCTTTATTTCTTTGCTAGTCATTTGCTGTATTCTGCTAGTTGAAAAAAAAAAATAAAAAACCAGCACTCAATCATTTAGAAATTCATGTGGACAAAAAAGCTGTGGAAGTGACTCGCTTATTTAAAAAAAGAAGGTATGTAAAGAAAAGGAAAGCAAAAGCAAAGTTCTGTTAATCCCAACAAAAAAAAAGGACGTGACCTTGACAAAGCGTGGACAGTCAGGATAGTGGTTCATTTAACGTAGGTGGAAGGGGAAAGAGTTAAAATTCAAAGATTTAAAAAAAAAAAAAAAAACCTGAAGGGCAGTGTTGGGCAGAAAACTTTAGAAATGTCTTTGAGCATTAAAGCGCTAAGAAAGATTAAATAAAAGAAGGGTTTGAGAAGGTTTCAAATAATAATACGGAATAAAAAGCTTTTTGAAAAATGATTAAAAAGGAAAATAGTTATTATATACATAGATGTGCTTTTATAGTGGCATAGAGGTGCTATCTATCTATATATATATATATATATATATAAAATAATGTACACACACCATCACCTCAACGCTGGCCAGCTTCAGAGTAAAAGCTGCTGATGCTCCACTTGTCATCCCCTTTCTGTTTACACACCTCTGTTCTGTCGGTTCTGTATCAATAACCCCGGTTCTGATAGTGTTTGGATAAAGCAGCGTGGAGGAGAAAGGTTCGGCTGTGCATGGCAGGACAGAGCTCCAGATGAATAAACGATCTGAATGAATGAACGTGGACAGAGCAAGGTGACGTGTGTTCTCGGGCTGGGTGCATGTGTTTGTTCCTCCGGAGAAGCGATCTGAATGCACACGGTACTGTTCCTGTCCTCACAGAGAGGTGCGGAAGATAAAGTGAGCCTGGAGTCTGGATTATTCCTTGTAATAGACAACAGTTTCCATTTATTTGAGGAAAGGAGTCTAACATTACAACCCGAGTCTTTAAGAAATGATTACAGATGATTTCTGTAAAAGAGGTTGTTCGAACAATTATTAATAATAACTCTACCGAGGGGCCGACGCAATTATGTTACAGCAAGGTGCGATAATTAGGTAATAATTTGCCTGATATTGGATGGGAATTTGATTAGGGAATTCTTTGTTCATCTGCTTGAACTCGTGTTAAATGTGAGAAGTTATTAAATTATTAAAATACACCAGGTTTAATAAGAGTAAATTATCCAGAGTAAATTGAATAAAATGTGTACATACAACACGGAAAGAACATCAGCAATGAGACTAAAGTGGACTGTTTTACCGAGAGGGCGGATTTGGCCTCGTGTAAACGTGTTCAGAGAATGTTCAGGAAAAAAAAGTTAGCCGAAACATATAAAATGAACTGAAGAACAAGCTAATTATTATCGCTATAATTAATTAATGCAGCTAATTATTCTTGAAATTCTGAAGTAAATGTTAGGTTTAGGGGCGGGCTCAGCATTAGTATTTATATATAATACAACAAAATCGAATCATATTTCTTTATTTTTTATTTATATTTCAAAATATAATTTGTATGCAAGAATCTAATAAATTTAATTAAATGCATTTTAAAATTGAATAATAAACCATTTGTTTAATAGTGGATTGAATTAATTATATATAAACAATTAAATAGTACATTAATTAATTTGCTTAATAATAATCTTAATTTAAAAAATTGAAATAACGCATGAATGCAGTTTGCTTGCATATTTAGTTTATTTATTTTAAAATTTTATTTAGTTTTTTCAGTTATTTATTGAATTACAGTATTTACGTTATTAAAGAAAATTAAATAAAGTAGCAAGTAAAAGGCAAGTGCTCATGATATATACTGTAGATATCTTGTTGTCGTAACCGATAGATCTGGGTATTAGACATTTTAATTACATTCATTGATTTTCAGTAAGCTTTTTATCCTGGTCAGGGTCATGGTAGATCCATGGTCTATCCCGGGAACGCTGGGCGTGAGGCGGGAATACACCCTGTATGGGACGCCAGGACCAGGCGCCCACACATTCACACCCAGGGGCAATTTAGAGTCACCAGTCCACCTACTGGCATGTTACTGGGAGGTGGGAAGAAACTGGAGGACACTGGAGAGGAAACCTATACAGGCACTTGAAAAACTTCCGAAATCCAGGATCAAACCTGAGATCAAGGATGTGTGAGGCAGCAACGCTACCTGCTATACCACCATGCCATCCGGTTTTAAGCAGAGCAGAGTTAATAAACATCATTAAAGGACACAGATGCTCAAAGAAATAAGTGAATTAATGGCAGTTTAAGACTTTCTCACAGCTCTGTGTTATTCTGTGGACAGAAAAGCTGTTGAGTTTTAAGGCATGTCCGTGTGGAATGCCCTTGGCTCTGTGACTGAGCAATCTGCCCATGGCATGGGTTTTATTCAGCCTGACATACAACTCCCCAGTGCCCGAGCTCTCACCAGAGATCAGTCTGGAAGTTCAGAGGTTGTGCGTGCATCCCTCTCTCAGGCTCTCAGATCTCTCAGAGCAAAAAAAAAAAAGATTTAGAAGTTGGTGATTGAAGATCTCGGAAATGCAGATGGAAATCTAATTTAACCCAATGAAGCTGGAGCGGACTCTGGCTTATACTGTTGAGGTGTTGATTTCAGACTAACTCATCTTCAGAGGGTGCTCACTGGTCAGTCGGAGAAAGAGAAAGTCCTGGGTTTCGGAGACTGTGTCCTCTGACACGTCCGTATCACGTAGCCCAGAGGCCACGTGTATTGTTTTTGATGCAAAGTGCATATCCAGAGGATGCTATGAGGTCCATCTGTTTTGTGGGAGGTACTTTCACCTTTCACCTCACCATGATGTTTTTGGAACAGATGTGTTGTCAATTAAGTAAGCATCTTGATGTTAAAGATGTAAAATAACAGGTTTTACCTGCACTTCCTGTTCAGATATCTGAAATACCAATGATGGCTGCTTGATAAAGTCTGGATGTTGGATTTACACTGGCTGTCGCAGACAAAAAAAAGCCACACATCATAACAGGAATTCTATGGTTGTACGTAGTCTTAGAACACATAACACGGCCTGCTCTCATTATCGACAATCGATCCGTTACCTGTAGGACCAAAGATGGCTGAATTTTTTTTTAATTAAAATAGATTGTGAGCACTGCCATGACACTCGTCTAAAATCCGCCAATAGGATGACACCAAGCTCACAGGACAGCTACAAATACAATAGTGGCGATGATAAAAAAAAAAAAAAAACATGCTAATGGACACAAGTGATCTTTGTTACGTTATACTTACACTGAAGAATGTTTGTGTTTATGTCACCCTGTTTTCTGTAGAAAGCTGATTTCAGGATCACGCGATTTTTAACGTAGGCAAAACGTAAGAAAGTAATTTTCTTTAATGAGAGGTCTGTCGTTAGAAGATCTTCATCTTTTTATCTGACGTGGAGAACACACGCTAGCACAGTCGTTCATAGTCTAAAACCTGCTCAAGTCTTGCCACCAGGGTACACTGATGGTTAAAGGGAACATGATTGACCGTTAACTAGAATACCCACGAAAAGCCATAACGGTTCTTATTTTGGGATCTTTGGGATTTTTGATTTGTTCCAACCGTCACCCAGGTGATCAACGCCGCCCTGACGCTGGCGGCTCGTCCCCAGAGCAAGGTGGCTCAGGACAACATGGATGTGTTTAAAGACCAATGGGAGAAGCAGGTGCGCATTCTGACCGAGGCTGTGGATGACATCACCTCTGTCGATGACTTCCTGTCTGTGTCAGGTAAAGGAAAATGCCTCAGGTCTTTTTTTTTTTAGTCCCAGGGCAGTTTTTACAAAACTTAACATCCTAACTTCTAACCTTGAGCTGCTTTGTTTCTCAGTGATGTGCAAAATAAATGACAGATACGCTATGCAAAAATTAATTAATGGAAACTAATGTTAAGTCAGAAATAAAACACTCCTTGACATGCTATTGTAGGAAAATAATCAGGTAAAGATTTTTATTGATTGTGTCATTTTTTAATTTGGCTATTTTTGTATATTCTTTTATATTTAAACAGCTCCAAGTTCATATCAGCTCTGTTGATTAAATCAAAGCTTTTTTCTTTTTTTTTCCTCTTTGCACATCAGTTGTTTAAAGCCACACAATACAGTAATCAAAGAAATCTGGTGCTTCTAATTAATAGCTTCATCTTCTGTTCCTAATAAGCTCCATGTAGAAGTGTTGCTGATGTGTTTTGCTTAATGAATAAGATCAACCTTCGTGTCCATCTTTGGTTTATTTTACAAATGTCGTCTGGGATCCTTTATTTCTTTTTTTCTCCTTTATATGTCCTAGGTTTGTTTCCTACTTCTAACTTATTTTTTCTCTTTAGAGAACCACATCCTGGAGGATGTGAACAAGTGTGTGATAGCTCTCCAGGAGGGGGACGTGGACACGCTGGACAGGACAGCGGGGGCGATCAGAGGTCGTGCCGCTCGTGTGGTCCATATCATCAACGCCGAGATGGAGAACTACGAGCCGGGAGTGTACACCGAGCGAGTCCTGGAGTCCATCAAGCTCCTGTCTGAAACCGGTGAGCCGCTACCTCTGTACCACCACAGTGCACTTTACTTTTACTGAGGAACAATTTATCATCTTTCCATGACATGTGTGGGCACAGACAACATGGACAGACTTACACAGAACAGTTTGTTTAGAACTGGTGAAGTAGTAACTGGTGTTTTGTGAGAAGATGGTGGTTTTCTAGGAGCAGAGACGACGCTCGCTGAATAACAATGAGTTCTGTGGAAAAGCAAAAGGTATGGACTGGAGTGAGAGGTGTACTGTAGAGAGATATTATAAAATTCTGCCGAAGAAGAGCTGATTCAGACCTCAGGTTCATGTTTTACTAATTATAATAAATATATACAATCTTTAAGATTCATATCACCTCATATTGAAAAACTTGCTGAGTCTCTGCCACCATCTGTGTCTGTATCAGACTCAAACCTGAAGTAGGCGTGGCCTAAACTGTAAGCTTTTTTCTTTCTTTTCATTCCCCAGAAACACTGGGAAAAAAACTCCGATGTAGAAATGTCAGCATTGTCAGCATGGTGTGTGAATTCTGGCACTGACAGTTCCTCAACCTCAACTACATCACTCCAGTTCATAATTGGACTGTATTTTTAATCCTGCCAACAGTTATTTTGGTTTGGACCTGCCTAACGCACAATCGCACACACACTCACACACCCATTCGCTCACTATTAATTACAATTAAGAGATGCCAATCAGCCTACAGCACATGTCTTTGGAGTCGGGGAGGAAACCGGAGGAGTAAACGGGGGAAAACCCCGAAGCACAGGGAGAACCCTCAACCCCAGAGGTGCAGGCAAACTTGCCCCCCTTAGTATTTAACATTTATTTAACTTTCCTTTTTATATTCATTTTTACATTTTAAAACCAACATTACTGATGGAATAGTCACGTTTCTGCCTTGTATATGGAATGGACACACACAAAAAAAGCTCCAACCCTTCAGAAGAAAAGTTCTGAAAAGAACTGGACATGGTTTGTGTAAAGAGAGTGAAAGAAAACGTCAAAGCCAGACAGGAAGTCAGTGTGAGAACGAGACTTCAGGTGCCACCTGTTGCTTCTTTTAACGTTCATTCATCTTTCATCAGTTTTTCCCACCAACACCACCTTTCATACTCCATTGTCAGTTTGCGGAAGGCAGCAATTTCGACTCAAATGGACACCACGGTGAGCCCAAAGGCACCACCGTTACAGGGAACACAGAGCTTTCACTCCTGCTGTGGAACCAGTGCTTTTAAATTACACTCCATCAGAGCCTCTCGCTGATGAGAGGAAACAGCTTTTATCTCAGCTGCTGTGTTGTAAAAAAGAAAAAAGGAATAAAAAAGCTCCAGCTGTCTTGTGATGTAGTGTTCGTGTCTCACGCAACTCCGTTATTGTTTGAAATCAACTGCAGAGAGGCTGGAAAAATGAGAGCAGCATTGCCATGATGCTGACAGTGTTAGAGTGGTTTTTTTTCTTTTACAGTAAAACAAAGATGTAAGAAAATCACACGCCCTGATGGCGCTCTGACATCTACTCTGCATCTGCTACATACTGATCTATCCCTTTATTTATCTATAAGCATTTCTTTCCCAAATTATTTGCTTCCATATTTATTCACATACCTGCTTTCTTCCTGAGCTACGTACTACCTTAACCCACTATTTGCCTACGTTACTTCCTAAATTTACTAAAAATTCAATTGAAAATTAAAAAAATAATATCTGCCTATTTATCTAATCATCTATTTATTTATTATTTTTTATTTTCTTCCTCATTTATTTTCATAATTCTTTACCTCCCTCCTGCCTGCCTTCTTTCCTTCTTGCAAGCCTTCCTTGCATCCTTCTTTCTTTCTTTCCTAGATTCTTTCCTTCCTTCCCACTTTTTTGCCTATGTTCCTTCCTCCCTTCCTTCCTTCCTTCCTGCCTGCTTGTCTCCCTTGTATCTTTCTTTCTTTCTTTCTTTCTTGAACTACACATAGAAATTCAACTTAAGCAGGTGCGTAACCCGACTCTGAAGATGAGGAACTTTCCCCACGTAAATATTCATTCACTTTTTACCTCAAGTCGCCAACTCAGAATACGGCACAAGGAGCACTACGACATAACACTTCTATTACATACATATTACTTACTGGCTTTTTGTCCATTTTCTCCCTCTAATTTAGTCAGATTTGTAGGCAGCTTCCTCCAGCACACACGAAACACTTTTGCATCTTTTCAAACTTCTGTGCATCATCATCACAGTAGAATGCTAACTGCCCTGCCCAGGCCCTAACGGCGGTCTGTGATTGGCCAGTGTTGCTCTGATTGATGGGGGCATAACCTTGAGCCAATAATGATCACTCCCAAGCTAACGGCTGCTTAAAGCGCACACACACACACACAGTTTTTATAAAAAGGTTTTTTAAAGGATTTTTTTTTTTTTCCAGAAGTCCCTCGTTCTAATTCCTGTTGAAGGCTGAGTTTAAAGCTGGACCTCACACACTGAAGCCAGTGTAGCGATTTACTGCTCAGGGAGTCCCACACGCTCCGTGTCACTTTGCAGCAGAAAAGTATGAAAAATGATATTATCAGGGCTTATTACAATCTAATGAGCAGCGAACATGATGCTTGAGCTGCCATTTCAGCACCGGCTTCAGGCTAAAGAAAATAAACTGCTTCACTTAGTTCCCAACCCAGAGTGGACAAAAACGGGAGAGGGAGAGGCTTAGATCGAGTGTGGGCCAAAAAAAATAAACTCGTACCCCATCACGTTACTGATCAGTAATAAGTGGGGCAGATAAGGAATAAAATAATACAATTATGAGTGATGTGATGAAGCAAGAGTCACCGTCACCCCGTCGTTGATTGTTTTCCCACAACAGCACGTCCTGAAGTGTTCGATTCCTTTTAAACCACAGTATCAACCAGACGTCAGTTATCTTTTTCATCCTTTTACAAAATGCAGCTCGTCATTGTTGTTGCTAAGAAACCACATGGAGTTACAGCTTTACTTCTGACTGATACAAACCACTGACACTGGAGACTCCTTCCATAAATGTTAAATAAGCTTCTCCTTACTTTAAGGAAACCTCACCACATCAGTGATTTTTTTTAAAAAAAGAAACATTGTTGCTATAGAAACCATAATGTATTCATAGAAACCTGTGATTTGTAGCTACACTATTGTCAGGAAATTAATCACCAATCAGAATCTAGCGTAAATGATATTTAATCAATAGAAGCGTTATTCGCACCATCAAATCCTTCCCTGTCGACCATGTCCTGTTTCCCAGGGGAATAAATACGACGTTGCACACATTTTAAAGGCTTTATCATCTATCACTATGGGGAAACAAACAAAGACCGACATTCTTATCCAACAGAACTGTCTTCTCCTTTCCACGTTCCTGAATTATTTGATTCTGCTTGATTAAACATATGACTTATGGATCAGGCTGACTGCCAAAGTGTCGGTGACGACAAGCCAAATATTAGTCGATCGCTAAACTCTATCCTCTATACTGATGCATTACATAGGCATGGGCTCCTATTATAGTTCACTCTCGTGTCATGTAGAAGCTTTTTCTTGTCGAGTGGTGATTTGACTGATTTTACTCCAGCTCGGGTAAATTGCACCAATCGTCTTTCTTATTCTTCGCTTTAAAGTGAGTTTTCATGGGATGCGCTGTCAGAAGTGAGACGTATGAGGGATAAGTCAAACAAACAAAAAAAAAAAAAAAAACACAAGTCCTGCTATTCATCATCTCCACGCAGCTCAGTGATGATCCAACCTCAGTTTCAGAGAGCTTTTTTATAAAAGAGCAGCACAAAGCGTTACCCTGAAATCTAAAAAAAAAAAAAAAAAAAAATTCATAAAAAAAAAAACCCAACCTTTTTTACGTTCGTTGTTCTTGGCATGAGGTTATTCTGACATTTGCTTTTTCATTTTAAATATTACACTGTTTAAATCAAATGACAAGTTACACTTTTATATTGTTAAGAAAGAAAGAAAGAAAGAAAGAAAGAAAGAACGAACACTTTGTATTTGAGCCATTTATGTGATTTTGAAAGATCTATTAGCACTTTAAAATGTCCCTATTTTTTTTTTTCTTTTTAAACCTATTAGCTGTGCTAGGTTTAGCCTCTTATCATGAGCTGTCTCCTTTCACATTAAATTTATTCTCGACACTATAGTCTGTTTGTGCTGCTTCCTTTCTGAAGTGCCCATGCTTTTTAAACACCTACTGTGAAAATCTGCCTGCCTGCCCGATATCATGCTCAGAAAATACTCCGTTCTAGCGTAGCGCCCGTTTAATTTCTTGAAGCAGCTCCTCACAGCAAGCAACTTCATTCATTAAGAGCTCAGAGGGCATTACAATATTTTTAGATTTGTCATTGTAAAAGTTTCCCAAAGCACATTTTTACACTCCTCCAGTGAAAAAAAAAAAGCGCTAAAAAGTGTTTTTGCTGCCTTATTCTGTGCTGTTAAAAAGTGTGTTTTTGTGGAGTATAGTGTGCATGGTTTATGAACTGTATACAGCCAACCTTAAAAGAGGAAGAGAAGTAAATAAAAAGGAAAAAAAAATGTTTTGCATTATGTCTGAAAAAATCAGGAGTAAAACTAGAACAAATATGTGGGAGAGAAAAGAAATAATTAGGACAGATAAAAAGTTTTCGGCACTATGTTGCTGCCAAATGGTATGTATTAGCATAGCTTGAACTTACTCTCTCTCTCTCTCTCTCTCTCTCTCTCTCTCGCTCTGCAGTTATGCCCCGCTTCGCTGAGCAGGTGGAGGTCGCCATTGAAGCTCTGAGCACCAACCCGCCTCAGCCCTTCGAGGAGAACGAGTTCATCGACGCCTCGCGTCTGGTCTACGATGGCGTGCGTGACATCAGGAAAGCTGTCCTCATGATACGGGTGAGCAGTGATCCTGTGTATTAATAACGCGTCATAACGAGTTATATACGTGCCAGACCTTATAGTACCTGGACAAATGCTCATAGTCAGGTAAAACAAATATACACTTTATAAAGCCCGAGCACATGACTTCAGAATGTCAGGTTATATATGACATTATAACAACTGTTCGTAAGAACTTAGTCTCTGGTGTAGTAACTGTACTACACCGTGATTCATTATAACATACTCTGGTTCCTTAGTAACCATTCCTATGAATGCTGCATTCATAATGCATTCATATGCTTACTGTGCATTATATACACACCAGTATAAGGTATTATAGCCTCTGGAATAAGCCTGTATAATGTCCATAAGAAGTTATATCATACCTGCATGCATAACACTTTAAAGTCTGTGTTATAATGCACTATAACAGGCTCTGGTATAGGATCTGTACCACAGGTTGTAATGTAGGGACTGTGTTATAATGCATTATGACATGTCTATGATTTCCTTATGAACAGATATTTTAACATGTTATGCTTTATAAAGTGTCATTTATGTAACTGTAACTACTTATGAGCATCTACAGTATACAGGCTTATCCCAGACTTTATGAGTCCTATATAAGAGGCTATGAAGGCATTTATAATGCATTATGAACGGGGGATGCATAGGAAATGTTACTGATGCATAATTCTAGTGGGAAAAAAAATGGACACTGTGCTTTGAAGGATGAAGAGACCACGAATAAATAAATAAAACTTAGTTGCATGAAACTTTGCATTTTAGTGCAGATCAAAACATAAATAAACATTTTAATCCGCAGTTAGTGATCACACAGAATCGGATTATTTGCCTCACATTTGGAAAAGAGCCTGGAAGATGACTTTGGAGGATCAGAGCAATGAATAAACACACAAAATAAGCCTGTTATTTATCCCCAGTGATATTGAGGACGAGAAAAGGAGGGGGGGAAAAAAAAAAAAAAACAGGACCAATTTCACCCCGTCGAACAAAAGCGAGTGAATTATTTTTCACCAACATCTGGCGTACTGTAATAATACAATAACGACTCGACGGCGCCTCCATTTATCCAGCGTACATCTGGTCCTGCAGCAGTTAATGACTTCTACATATGGTATAATGTGTTTTATACGCTGATATATTTTATAAGATCGTTCTATTAGCTGTAGAAATATTGACTTTGATAAATATGCCTACATATAATTACAGTAATGTGTATGCATAATTGATTATCACGTGTATTGGGTCTCTTTTATAAATTGTTATAATCAGTGGTAGTAGAAGAAAAGAGAAAAAGAAGAAGCAGAAGAAGAAGAAAGGAAAGTGTCACTTGCACA
Source organism: Pangasius sanitwongsei (assembly GCA_037576675.1). NCBI lineage: Eukaryota > Metazoa > Chordata > Actinopteri > Siluriformes > Pangasiidae > Pangasius > Pangasius sanitwongsei. The sequence goes on along the minus strand of CM075030.1, from coordinate 820,917 downwards.
GCAATTCATTATCCAGGCTGTGACTGTGAAGGAAATGAATTCCTGCTAGGCTATTTCAAATTTAAAACATGCCAAAAATATTTTATTTGCATGCAGCTTCGTATCTGATTTGATGATCTGTAACGCTGCCTATGGTGTCATAACACATCAATTTCTCCTCCTGTGGTTTCATCGATACACTTTACATCAAATCTATTCCCTCTGCCAAAAAAGGGGCTTATAGAGCAGCAGAACACCACGCTGTGTCACTGCGCTACTTTTTGGACATTTTGAGCTATTCTAAATCTATCGTTTCACCTTTTTGTTTAGCCAGAAACCGGATTCGAGCCATCAGTGTATGATATGAGGCACTATGTTATAATGTATTAGAAATTCTCTCTGGTATAGTAACTGTAGTATAAGCTAGAACTCCTTTGGTTTGGTAACATAAAGCTTCAAATACATTTACTGCATGCAATAGACCATTCATAATGCTTTATATTCTATAATGCATTATAAACTCTTTCTGGTAACTGTCGTACAAGCTATACTTCATTATAAACACACTCAACTGGTTTCTTGGTAACCATTACTTGGTGTATTCATAATGTATGATTTATATATTTAGAATGTTTTATACACCATAAACACTTATGTCTGTATAAATGAATACACAAATCAGTGGAATTTTTATATGGTTGATATTTATAGCTTATAGTAAATGCAACCCTTTATAATGCATTACAACATTAGTGTCTGTGTGTTCTTATGAACGGCTATAATAATGCGTAAAGTAACTTGACGTTATGAAATCATATACCTAAGCTTCATAAAGCGTATTTATAACTGAGCATTTACACTCATTTATATATTTATATTGTGTTATGCAGTGTGTATAATGCCTTATAGTGTCTAGAATAAGCCTGTAGAAATGTACATAAGACATTATAGCAACGTGTACTCTGAAAATACAATTCAACCTATTGGCACCGTTGCTAAAGATTTTGCGGTTAATTGAAGTAAAATTATTATTAAATTCTATATGAAATAGGTCATAGATGCTGTGATGGTAATTAGGCCTTTAATGATAGTAAAGCTACATCGGTTGCCTTTTCATCGAGTTCCATGAACACAACAGAAAAACCATCGCACGCCGTACAGATGAAGAGAACGCTGTCGGGAAGTACAGGAAAGCTGAGCTGTGGATTGGCAGCGAGCAGGAGAAGCCGAGGATAATTAAGCAGTGGAGATCTGCTTTCTGCAGAGAGAAGACACTCTTGGCTCGTTTGCCAGGCCTGGCTGGTTGGGAGCCGTGCTGCTGCTGCCCACTAAACCCATTAGCATCACTCTTTAGTAGCCAGACTACTTTTGTGTCTCTCTCCTCGCTCTTGCATTTTGTTTCCATTCATTCATTCATTGACGGGGAAACCCGGCTCCTTACTTCGGTCTATCTTAGGAGGGTGTTAAAGAATGAATGAAGGAAAATTAAGAAAATAAAAAGCTACAGGTTATTAAAAAGAAAATCTAAAATCAGTGCTAAAAAAAAATCTGAATCAGCAAAAATAAATGAATAGTAAATTAAAAACTAATCAGGTATTATTTGGTGCACAGAGAAGGAGGAAAAAAAAAAAGATTTTTACATACTGGAACCTGCAGAGTTTTCTAATCATTTAAGCATATGATAGATAGAACAAGAATGAAAGGACTTTACTATTGATTTCAGGCGCCACTGTTTCATCTAGTTTATCCCTGTAGTTTGTCTCTTACTGGACAGCGTCTAGGCTTTAAGCCTGGTTGATCCAGAGGGCGGATGGTGCTGATGCTACATCTTCAGAATTACAAGAGAAAATCATTTCACTCACTGTATGATGTGATATTAAGAGGGCATTTCTTGTTACAGTGCACTCACTTACACAGAGCGAGGAGGAGTTTTAAAAAACAATGATGTAAGTCGCTTGAAACCAGAGAGGCATGAATTATTGATGGTGAGCTGTCTGTAAAACTAGCTGACATGTCTTTAGGAATGTTCACAGCTCCTTTTAGATAAGAGAAGGGCACTGGGCATTCACACTGTCCGTACTGTCAGTGCACACACACAATAGAAGAGGACGTGCAAGACACCTTGAAATACATACATATGCGTCTTCTTAAACAGCATTGCCATCAATTAACGTCACTCCACACAAACAGGAAGTGTGCCATGATTCCACTGTATATCATGCAGTCTTTCATGTATCTGTTCAGTGATGTGGTACAGTAACATACACATGCCAATACTGCCTCATCAAAAAACTTGGAGACTTTGCTCCACCCTTGGTGCTTGGGCCCACCCATCACTTCTTGCAGCTATATTTTGGCGTTTGCTAGGTTCAGGGCTTTGTAATGAAACTGTGTTTGCTTGCATTTTCCCTCCAGACCCCTGAAGAGCTGGAGGATGACTCTGACTTTGAGCAGGAAGACTATGACACCCGGAGCCGTACCAGCGTCCAGACTGAAGACGATCAGCTCATTGCTGGCCAGAGTGCAAGGGTGAGTTCCCTTTGACTGGTCTTCCCCTTCCAATTTTATTCCTATAGTACTTTTAAAAAGTAGACATTGTCCCCAAAGAGTTTTACATGAATTTAAGGTATAGATTTAGAGTCCTAATGAACAAGCCAACTCCCTGAGATGACATGAGCAAGAAACTTTGAGAGGAACCAGACTCTAAAGGGAATACTCGATAGTGGATAGTGTGACTGGATAGTCAAACATCCTGAGAAAAGTCCTGGCATGAGCATAAGTCTTCATGATTACAGCAGCAGTTCTTCAGTGCAAATCTACAGTCTCCACGTGAGATCTTTAGGGCATCCACAACAGCGTTGTGGTGTTTTGGAACCTGAAACAGTTTGTCCATTATCAACCCATATTCTGTCTCGTCAACATACTGTGGCTTTGTCACTTGGTGCAGGACCAAAACAATGATGACCGCAGGCAAGATTGTGTTTCAGTGACGAAGTCATGCAGCTGGGGTAAGGTGTGAAAGACTGGAGGTGGCTTGCAGATGACCATAAATGATGTTCTTTATGAAAGCCCTACTTTAAATACCAGTTGTTGGTTTTTTTTCTGCAAATCTCGATCAGTTGCCGTGTTCTTGATCAGATATGAATGTGGGTGGAGCAGCACAGCAACAGGATTGGTGTTCTAAACCTGCCAGTGTGGTGGTTGATAATTAATGAAATTTGTGAAGATGCATGACCAGAACTGGTTCAGGCCTTCCCACTTCAATAGAAACGGATGACTTCCAGGAAATAGTAACGCCAAGAGTCAAAACATACTAGGGTATGATCCTAACCCTTTTTCTGTTGTTTGTGTCATGATGTATCATCTAGAACAGAGGATGTCAACTGAGAATTTCAGCATATTCAACTGCATACTTGAAAAATACTGTCAAAAAAAAATAAATCTGGCTGTATTTTTAAACAGAAATGCTGTAACAGAAGAGCTGGAGGATGACTCTGTCTTCAGATCCTCTGTTATAGCATTTATATAATTTCTTTTCTCTGAAAGTGGCTAGAGAAAGGAAACAGTTTCCACAGTTCCTAGATGTTTAAAAAATATATATACAGTATTTCATTGACCCCGGTGGTTTGATTAGCAAACTGACAACATGGCCTGTTCAAAAACTCAATGACAAAAACAAAGTTGAAAATAGACTTAACTCACGTTAGCTGGAATTTTATGTGGCTGGATTTTCAAAAAATTTTTAGTAGAATGCCTGTGATTCAAGTGTGTAAATTGTTCAAGCCAGAAAAATGAAATGCACACATGTACACGTGGCTGTACAGGTTTGTCCGTGTTTGCGATGTTTTTCTTCGCATTCACAATAAAACCTAATATTGTAATCTTACTCCCTGACCTGCCCTGTCGCAGCCAACACTCTCCCCATCTCCACTGTGATTGCGTAACACCTCTGACAGGTCAGCTTTAAAATCACACACCAAACCTCTGGACAATTCCCTTCAAATAAATCATATTTAAAGGCGCTCAGAGGCTGGGTGAAGAGCGCCCATGTTCCTAATCCAAGGGCAAAACTGCAGGCTGTTGATGCGAGCGCGTGTTGACGCGGTTTTGTATGAGGAAGGATTTGCCGGCATGCTAAGCTCCTAGACCCTGCTCGTTATCGTCGGGCGGGAAGAGGGATTTGGGTTAAATGAATTCTGAAGTAGGACGAGGAAGAAAAGCGGTTGCTTGTAGCATCATATCTTCTAGACACCACATTCATCTCTATGCCAGGCTTCTGCTAAACACCGTTCAACAACTTTAAAACATTTTTAAAAGGGATGTGTTGTAGATTGTAAAGTTGTAAAGCTTTCCGGCTGCATGGAATAATAGAGATCCATCAATCAGTAATAAATTTCATGAAAAACTGATACGAGATAGGTGCCTGGTGCTTCGTTTAGGATAAATCCGGTAGACATTAAATCGTGGTGACAAATATGGTGCCTTTCTTGTTGGTTCTTCTAAAACCCATTATAATGACAGATCCCAATTCAGAATGGGTGGAGTAGACATATAAATAAAATACTCAAAGAAATTTGTCAACCAGTAGACATTTTAACCACCATTAGCTCCACTGAACAGAAATAAACATTACTCTTTGCTCCAGTTTGTTGGTGACACTTCATTTAAACCTGGTGTTTATAAAGCTACATGACACCTACACAAGCCTTTTCTTTTATACCAATTTGCCATCAATTACAATGACACATCATACATTTTATCCATTTACAGTTAGTTACATTTAATGTTGTGGAACAAAAAACTCTTTTCTCTCTCTTGAAGGTAATAAGACAAAAAAAAAAAAAATGCAGCATGTCATTGTTACTGAGAAACTGCAATGCATAAACTCTTGAGTATTTGGAATATATTCCATGAGCATTTGGACAGTGATAATTTTTGTAAATTTTGCCTCTGTACACCACCACAATGGATTTGAAATGAAAGCAATCAAGATGTGGTCAGCATTATTTCAAGGGGTTTAACAAAAAATATTGCATTAACCGCTTAGGAATTATAGCCATTTTTTACAGAATACCTCCATATTCCACAGGCTCAAAGTAATTGGTCAGTTGACTGAAGCAGTTTTATGGACAGGTGTGGCCTGTTTCCTCGTTATTTCATGACAAATTAAGGAGATAAAAGGTCTCAAATTGATTCCAAATGTTGAATTTGCATTTAGTAGCTGTTCATGGGAACTCTCAATATGTGGTCCAAAGAGGTGTCATTGCAAGTGAAGGCCATCATTAGGATGAAAAAACAAAACAGACCTATCAGAGATAGCAGAGACTTTAGGAGTGGTCAAATCAACAATTTCGTACATTCTTAAAAAGAAAGAATGCACTGGCGAGCTCAGCAACACCAAAAGGTCTGGAAGACCACGGAAGACAGCTAAAGTGGATGATCACAATTCTTTCCTTGGTGAAGAAAAACCTCTTCACAACATCTAGCCAAGTCAGGAACACTCTCGAGGAGGAAGGCGTATCATTGTCAAGTCTACGATCAAGAGACACGTTCATGAATGTAAATACAGAGGGTTTACATCAAGGTGCAAACCACTTGTAATACTCAAGAACAGCAAGGCCAAATAAGACTTTGCTTAAAAAAAATAAATAAAAAAAACTCTAAAAAGAAAGCCTGACCAGGTCTGATGCAAGATTAACTTGTACCAGAATAATGGGAAGAGAAAAGTATGGTGAAAGAAAGGAACAGCTCATGTTCCAAAGTATACCACATCATGTGTCAAACATGTGGAGGCAGTGTTATGGCGTGGGCATGTATGACTGCTAATGGAACTGGGTCACTGGTGTTTATTGATGATTTGACTGCTGACAGAAGTAGCAGGATGAATTCTGAAGTGTATAGAGCTATACTCTCTGCTTACATTCAGCCAAATGCTACAAAACTGATAGGATGGCGCCTCAAAGTACAGATGGATAATGACCCAAAACGTACCGCAAAAGCAACCCAAGGGTTTCTTAAGACAAAGAAATTAAAATGTTCTTAAATGTCTGATGACCTCAACCCAATTGAACTGCTTTTGACTTAATGAAGACAAGACTGAAGGCAGAAAGACCCACAAACAAGCAGCAACTGAAGGTAGCTGCAGTAAAGACCTGGCAAAGCATCTCAAGGGAGGAAACTCAGCATTTGCTGATGTCCATGGGTTCTAGACTTCATTATATTAAAATAATTATGAAAATTGTGACACTGTCCAAATACTTATGGACCTGACTGTGTGTACATATATAGTATACGCATTAAATATATACACATTAGTTATTTTTTTCATATATCATTAAATCCTATCTATCTGTACTTAATCCTAACAGTCATTTTCTTCACTTACATTTATAGTGTCTTGAACTTCTATACATTTTTAAAACACACACACACACACACACACACACACACACACACACACACACACACACATACAAAGAGCCCTCTTTTGCCTCCTTCACCTTTTTGACAGTGCGGAACAAATGAATAATTCATTGACTGGTGTAAGTGAGGTAATTATACATTTATCTTACAAACACTATTGTCCCATTGACCTTGCAAAAAAAAAAAAAGAAAAAAAGATTAATGCCTCTTCAGACCTCCTCAAAATTGCTATGGAGGGAAAATTTAATACCTTAACAGAGGGCCAAAAAATTGGATCGGCTCTTTATGAGCCCGGGATGTCATTGGGGTTCCAGAAGGTCCTCCTGTGTGATTAAGTGTTAAATTTAAAAACTTTATTCAACAGCATTTTAAATGGAGTAAAACAATGTCACTCTTTTTTCCCTAGTGACTTTTTTTTTTTTTTTTTTTTTACAGGGAGGTGCAGCTGAATGAATCCTCCCTCCATTTTCACTATCTTTTTTTTTTTTTCCCCGTCTTAGGCCATCATGGCTCAGCTCCCTCAGGAGGAAAAGGCGAAGATCGCTGAGCAGGTGGAAAGCTTCCGGCAGGAGAAGAGTAAGCTGGATGCTGAGGTGGCCAAGTGGGACGACAACGGCAATGATATCATCGTGCTGGCCAAGCAGATGTGCATGATCATGATGGAGATGACAGACTTCACCAGGTACACACACACACACACACACACACACGATGTATTAAATTACTCTACAGCGCTGTTGATATCTGGATTCTGATTGGTCATAAGGTGTGAATTTTCCATAATAATGCATTAATATAAACGTGCTATCATTTCTGTCATTTTGTAACATTTATAGAAGGAGTCTCCAGTGTCAGTGCTTTGTAACCGTCAGAGGTAAAGCGGTAACTAAGTTTTCTAAAGTCTTCAGCACAGAGGTTGTGCTTTGAGGTTTTTCAGTAACATGATCAGCTGCGTTTTCGGTCTTATTAACTTCAAGAGAGAGGGAAAAAAGAGAGAATGGTGAGGGAACGATTGTTTATAGCTGCTATAACGTAAGTGAGAACAGGAACTAACTTGTTTAACGGACATTCCATATACACCTCACTGGAAAATTGCTGTTGAATAAGAGGAATAAAACATTGTGGGACATGCTGTTATTGGAAAAGAATGTGATGACAGTAACTCTGCTTCATCACGCCAACTTGTCGTTGATTATTGTCCTGTAACAGCGCGACACAGAGTCTGTCGTTCATAACTTATTGAGGAATACATAATATCTTTCATGTTACAGTCGACATTGCAGATCTAAGCAGGTTAAAAGTTCCAAGATTCTTTTCTTTCCCTCTCCATCTGCTTTTTCAGTGTGATTGAGGGATTGTCTAGCCTTCATCTCAGCACTCAGGAAGCCTGATGTGTGTTGTGCTGAATCAGTGCTAATGCAGTAGTTTGTGTGTGTGTGTGTGTGTGTGTGTGTGTGTGTGTGTGTGTGCGCGCGCTCGCAGGGGAAAAGGCCCACTGAAGAACTCGTCTGATGTGATCAATGCTGCTAAGAAGATCGCAGAGGCCGGATCCAGAATGGACAAACTGGCCCGAGCTGTGGCTGACCAGGTGAGGGACAGTTAGCGTTAACGCTTTCATTTTTTTAACAATCCACCGTGTCTGAACAAGCCCTGCTGCCCGTTCACTAATCGGACTGGAGAGTGTAAATAAAGTGAAAAACCTATAAAAATTCTCCCTTTTCTGAGCTTTTCTGTTGAGCTGCCTTCAGATAAATTTATATGATAAGCCACAACAGATTCAAGATTCAAAGAACTTTATTAATCCCAGGGGGAAATTGCTTTGCCATGTTACAATTGCTCTCAAGAAGAAA
>CM075030.1:776154-811813 GCA_037576675.1 Pangasius sanitwongsei | reverse complement strand
ATCTCCACTTCCTCACCGTGGACAGACAAAGGAGTGACGGGGGTCCTGGATTTTCTAAAGTCCACCACAAGTTCCTTCGTTTTCCTGACATTGAGCTGTAGGTGATTGAGCTCACACCAGGTAACAAAGCTGAGGGTTATAAACAAATAGAGGGTTCTGTTCATGTTTTTTCTTTTTCTTTTTTAAAGCATTTTTTTTTCAGGCATAAAAAATTGGTGTCACTTAAATAGCTCCAAATTTTTTCCATGTGTTTATTGGCTATGCTACAGTATTATTCATCCAGCTGACTACAGTCTGCCAGTGACCGACCAGAAGCCCACATGATCAAAACACATTAAGCACCGTCTTTGTGCAACAGCAACATGGTCATAACAATTTACACAACTTAGGGCAAATGAAAAGTTGGAAGGGTTAGGGTTAGCATTAAGAGTGGGGTTAGCATTCATAAATTTTCTCAGAACTTAATTTGTATGAACAAAATCCATACCCTCGCTTCGTTCGTATTTCAAATTGTGTGGCATTATATGTGTAACCAATCAGCAACAAGCAGTGCTGCTAGCCCCACCCTTGACTAGCATTACTGTCGGTACTGACCATGAGCAGGAAACAAATACATCCATCTGGAACCTTTTGTAGTGAAGTGATGGTTGATGGAAAAGCACAAGCCCAGGTAGAAGATAGCAACAGTTTTGGTACATTTGAAAAAAAAACAAAAAAAAAAAAACGACCCTTCAGGTTTGAGAGGTGCCGATCTCTCAACTTTTTTCCTTGCTGGTGGTCCGTAGCTGTCAGATCTGGACCTCATCAGTAGATGGACTGTGAAAAAGAGTGAAGGGGAATGAGGATCAAACCCGGTGCCTCCTTTTAATTGAATTAGCACCTCGAAGGTGTTGCATTCATTATCAAATGAGCACCTTCTCACTAATGCACTGACAGCCCCTTTTTAATATCCAATCCATCACGGCAGCTGCCTGGATGACAAAGGCTCAGAAAACGAAGGTGTCGAGGAGTGAGTGATCATCCATATGAATGCATCGCTGGTGCACTGGATCAGCCGTTCGTCATCGTCTGTGGCCATGTTTTGGAAGAAACTGCTGAGTCATTGCTGGCCCAGTGACGTGCTGTGTTGGTTGAACTCGTGGCATATTTCTTTTCCCTTAGATAAAGGAAAAAAAAGACAGCTGGAAAGGGGAAGTGGATCGGCCTGCTGATGGGGGAGTAATCCGAGTGCTGGACAGTGCCAAAAGACAAACCGAGTGTTTCACTCACTCCAACAAAGCAGACTTTCAGCTCTCTGATCAGAGAGCAGGATTCTGGATCCATGCATACCTTTCTTCTCCTGGCAGATTTCAGCCATATTTGTAGATGAAGCCAAACAGGTGGCTCGCATGCCTCTCATCAAACCTTTCTCCCCCTAGCAAAGCATTTACATTTTTACAGCCATCTGGATGGAGTGCGGGGTCGGGATTCATAAAGAACGTGGCTGTATGTGTCGAGGCTTGTTTTATACTCGCGTGTCAAACGTGGTAGCTATATCAACAAGCAAAACTGAAAAAGTGTGATTTGTTACACACAAGATTCATCTTCATCATCACAGTGCTGGTCAAGGAACAAATGACCGTTTTCAAAAATCAGAGGTGCTTTCTCAGACACAGCTTTTAGTCTGTTTGAATGGAATCTTGGCGTGTTCTCCACCTCGGTGTGGTTCTTAGAGCAGGCGAGAACATAGCAATCACAGGTCCAAGAGCATCTGAGCAAGGTGGTGTCAGTCCACATCCAGTGAACTCTGGTGACAGGAAAAGACTTGATTCTGAACTGACTTGACTGCAAGTGAAATCAAAACACAATACATATTTTTTTTTTTTTTTTCCAAGCTGCTGAAATGAGCCATGAGACACAAACAATAATACATCCTGAATGTGACACAAAATGTTTTAAACTAGGGATTTATGTGTATGATTATCTATTCAGCACTGGCTCTGTGTAAATAACTCGAGTTATTGTCATGCCACCCCCAAGCCCCTAACCTCACCGGTTCTTGGTTCTACACCCGCAGCACTTTGGTGGCTTAACATTAAATCTTTTATAGTAGGAAAGTGTGGATCAAGGATCAAGCAACTTGTTGGAGAAAACGGAGCATGTGAGAAGTCATAGAAGTGCTGGAATTTGGAAAACGATAGAAAGCGTGTGGTGTGCGTACTGCCGCATACAGCTTCGTCTCAAGTGCCTGACCGGGTCGTTTCTTGAATAAAAGTGATTGAACATGTTCTTGCTACAATAATAACAACAGCATTAATGGCCACCACCCACTGCTTCTGACATACATTTACTCTCCATCTAACCTTTAATACCCCTAATTAGCTATAACGTGATGTAGTGACTATTGTATTGACTACCGTTTGCTTCAAGTTTGAACTGGTAAATATTAATGGAAGAAGGCAATAGAAAGTTGCGAGTCAGATAATGCTTTCAGACATGAACGGTTAAAGGCTTGAAATCACGTTCAGGAAGCAGAGATGTCATTAGTGTGGCCTTTTTTTTATTCTTTACCTGTCTATTGTATGATATTCAGACTTAATTTATGGATGGCCAGGGCACTGCATGGTCCCTAAAGCCCTGCATGAACTGAGTTGGTTCAAACTCAAATCCCAAGAACACATCCTGGGTCAAATACATGAGGGGTTATTCTAGGTCCATGGCTACAAAAGTTATCACTTTGTTTTGGTGCTAAGTCCAAAAATTCCAGCGAGAACTTCCAAAACAAAAACACCTTAAAATAAAAGCTATTCCACCAAGATCCTAAAGTGGTTTATTGCAGATATTGTTATACATACAAATAAATGGAAAAAAAAAACAGCACTATAAAAAATTTTAAATTAAATCTGCTAGATTTTGTGATTATGTTTTTACCCTTGCTGTCCTTTTGCGTCTTTCCACCTACAAGATTGTCATCCTGTAACACAATTGAAATCATGTAGTGTAATGAAAATATTCTAATCTTTTTACTGTAAAGGAAGTGATGGAACTGTGTGTGTGTGTGTGTGTGTGTGTGTGTGTGTGTGTGTGTGTGTGTGTGTGTGTGTGTGTGTGTGTGTGTGTGTATTGTTTGGGTTTGTTTTCAAGGACAAGGACAGGCTGTTAGAAGTCATTAGAATGTCATTTTGTAACCCAGCTATGTAGGTCATGCAGTGTCTCTTGAAACAAGGCCAGACCCGAATCGTTACCTTTGCTGCATTTCTTTCTAATTCCAACTATAAGAATGTCATACTGTTAGCCAGTTCAGTAAGTCACAGTAGTATCACAAGCATAGACAATGACAATGTCATTCTGTGACCCAACTGAACCAGCCAAATATTTCCGCACACTGTAGTGCAGAGGGAGTGAGCGAAGTGTGCAGGCAATCATTTATATTTGGAACAATTGTGATGATTATGCATGATGCCACCTGTAAGAATGTCATTCCTGTAACACAGCTGAGCTTGTCATGTCATGTCACCAATATAGACATTAGTGCCTTTGTAGTGCAAAACAGAGTGAGAGAAGTGTGCGTGTGTGTGTATTTGTGTGTTCATTTGGAAGAAAACCAAGCCCGAGTCCTCACCCTTGCTGACTTTCTGCTTGATTCCACCCACAACAATTTCATTCTGTAACACAGCTGAACAAGTCTTGTAGTCAAATATTTCCACACATCATAGTGCAAAGGAAGTGAGGGAAGTGTGTACAGATTCATTTTTTTTCATTTGGAGCAACGCCAGGCCTGAGTCTGTGTGATACTCGTCTATGATTCCAGCTGCAAAAATATCATTACTGTAACCTAGCTGAGCAACTCATGTTGTGTCACAAATTCAGATATTTCAAAATGTTTAATCCAAAGAGGAACAGTGAAAGTGTGCATGTTGATTTGGAGCAAAACTGAGCCTGAGTCATCACCCCTGCTGTGTTTCTGCTTGATTCCGCCCACATTAATGTCATTCTGTCACACGTATCACACGTGCAGTGAGCAAATGTTTTGCAGTGTGAAGTGGAGGCATGATTTGAAGTTTGAAATTTGGAACCAATCCAGATCTAAGCATCTTCCTTTGACTGTGTTGCAGTGTCCTGATTCAGCTTGTAAGCAGGACCTGCTTGCTTACCTGCAGAGAATTGCCCTCTACTGCCACCAACTCAACATCTGCAGCAAAGTCAAAGCCGAAGTCCAGAACCTCGGAGGAGAGCTCATCGTCTCAGGGGTATGTTCCTGCAACATCAGCACCAACACAATACATAAACAATACAGAAGTAATCGAGATGGAGGGATTTGGACTGGTGAAAAGGCAAATGCAGCTTTTTTTTTTCCAGCATATCGAATTGAATGTTGTTTGCATTGATTTTTAAGTCATTACCAGCTAAGCTAGTGTTACACTGCATTGAAGTGCATACCCTAAGATATGCTGAGGGAAGGTGAAATAAAACCCACAGAAAGTCATCTGACTTTGCTCTCTTCTCACTTTCAGCTGGACAGCGCTACATCCCTCATCCAGGCAGCCAAGAATCTGATGAACGCCGTGGTCCTGACGGTCAAGGCCTCATACGTGGCTTCCACCAAGTACCAGAAGGTGTACGGAACAGCGGCAGTCAATTCTCCCGTAGTGTCATGGCGCATGAAGGTGCCAGAAAAGAAGCCCCTCGTGAAGAGGGAGAAGCCTGAGGAGTGTCAGACCCGTGTGCGCCGAGGCTCGCAGAAGAAACACATCTCGCCAGTCCAAGCCCTCAGCGAGTTCAAGGCCATGGACTCTTTTTAATTCTACAGGTGGCAAGAAAAAAGTTCCAAGGATCCAACCCCTCAAACTCCTCCTGACTTTTCCCTCTCTCTCTTTTCTTTCTTTCCCAGCTCCTGTTTGCGGCTTCCTGTATCCCATTCCACGTAGAGGCAAGGGTTCTTGCCGTGGATACTCTCGGTTTTCTTTCTGGAGAACAAAGTGCATTGCACCACAAAACCAAGACACTTGGAGGAGAGGGGCATGTGTTTACTCTTGGAGCTTCAGTGCCATTCCTGTGGTGTTTGTTAGTTACCAGTGTTAATTACTGACTAGCCTGACTAGCCATATTTACACAGATACTACAGAGCCCTGCTGCTGACATCCCTACTAAAAAAAAAATGCATGGCCATGACTTAAGTAAGGCAGGGGAATGAGATAAGTCAAAGGAACAAGATAAGCAAGTCATGGTCCTGACTTAGTAACAAGAGGGAATGGGAATTACATCATAGCCTCGACTTCATAACTCAAGGGAATAAGATAATTAAAGTTGTGGCCTTGTTCTCTCAAGTTACGAAGTTGGTGTCACAACTTAATCTTTATCTCATTCCCCCACGTTACAAAGTAATTCCCATGACTTCATAACTCAAAAGAATGAGAGAATTAAGTTATGGCCGCTTCATTTGCTTGTTCTCTCAAGTTACGTAGTTGTGGTCACAAGTCAATTAATCCATTCCCTTGAGTTATGAACTCACGGCCGTGACTTAATTATCTCATTTTCGCAAGTAACAAAAGTTGTGGTCATGACTTAATTATCTTGTTTCCTCTTGTTACAAATTCATGGCCATGACTTAGTAACTCAAGAAAACGAGTTAATTAAGTTATGGCACTGACTTCTTTATCTTGTTCTCTCAAGTTGCAAAGTCATGGTCACACGTTATCATTATTATCATTATTATTATTATTATTTTTTTTTTTTTTTAAAATAGGGATGTCACAGGAAAGAAAATAATATATGGTGCCGTAGTCGACAGTTCTAGCTTTTGAAGCGTCCTGAAGCTCCTAACTTTGACTGAACTTTGAAACTCAGTATGGCTTGTAGTGTTAGAAATAAGTATATATATAAAAAAACAAAAAAAAAAAACAAAAAAAAACAAACAAAAAAAAAAAAAAAACCTTTTTGTCCCGATGATCAATGATCCGCATATTCCACATGGTAACATGACGTACAAGGTTTTGCAAATTTATTTAATTATTACTGCATCACTAACTATTACAGGCTGGTTGGCCGTGGTGTTGAACATGATACTAGAAATGGACAGAGTTGACTAGTTGTGTGGTTTGCGCAGAGAATAAGTAGAATCCTGGATATCTTTATAGTCACAGTTCTCTAATAAACCTTGCAACTGTGTTCCGGAGCCTGTTTGTTTTTTTTTTTTTTTTTTTTTTTAAATACATAAATTATTATTATTATAGAAGGTTCCAATTTATTACTCACAGAAAGAATACAGAAAGTGTGAATGCTCTTTATTTAGCTGAGAAGAACTTTTCAGTTCTGCTAGAATCATTAAAACGCAGAGCTGTTTCAATTTCAGCAAGGAGATCAGGTGTGTAAAGATATAATTTGACGCTGAGAAAAGTCAGCCGAGTGCAGAAAAGTGTTCACCCCATTAATATTTGCATTTTTTTTTTTTTTTTGAAGCAAGTCAGAAATCTTCACTCTTTGGCTTCACCCTTACTCCCAACGCTGATTGAGATAACTTCAGGTAAAAACAGCTGTTTTTTTTTCTAGGCGTCTTGCCGAACCAGCGAACAAAATAATGACAAGCTCCACATCAGCCAGGTCTTGGTAAAGAGATGTCGAGCTGATGAAACCCAAAAGCAAGCGAGTGCATGAAGGAGTGTGGTGTGACCTCGGGTGGAGTGCAATGCGACTGAAGCCGCCTCCACTATTCCTCTGGGTTTAGCACAGTGACTCGTACCTAATGAAACTCATTACAGCCGGATTACCCAGGAGGTCGCTGTGGCAATACTCCTACCTGCCATTTACCTTAATTAAAATCCTTCCTTTAAAAGCCGCAGCTCTGCTGGAGGATGGGGGAATTAAAGTGGGATGGCGGCCAAGAACTCGTCATGACCGGGTCTGTCATGATTATTAAGTTTTAGCTGTCATATAAATAATTGCGAGTGATTCAATAGTCTTTTCCTTTCACCTTATGCTACAGTTATAATAGAGGCCTAATAGTAGTAAAGATTGGACTAAAAGATTGGATATTGAACATTAATGTTTTTGTTAAATTGATAACAAAAAACATGCATTTAATAAATTACATTTAGGTAGCTATTATCAGGGGGCCAAGCACTGAGTTTGAGCAGGCACCCTATTCTAAATGTATATTTTCTTCTTCTTCTTCAATGAGAGTCTATGGCCAAAAGAAGGTACTTTTTTTTTTTTTTTTTTTTATTAAATTCTATCACAGTGATGGAGAATCTACAATCTAGAGATTCTACGCATCAATTTTGGTGCATGTTCCTTAAATGCTCCAGCACCACCAGCAGGGTTTCAATCATAAACACCAAGCCCTAAAAACACCATTTCACTTTCCTTTGATTCTTTGGATCATGCCGAGTTTAGCGGATATGTTAATTCCTGCCATATTGTACGTTTTTTGCTTCTTCTCCAAAAAATTTGTACAATCCTAACAAAAGTTTGGTTACAATATACTGAAACCAACCCGAATATATTGGATTTTTGAAATGCAGGACGGTTTGTCTATAAACATACACGCTAATTTGTCAGCAAAGTCCCCAAATAGGAAGTGAGGCCATTTCTCAGCAATGCTTTTTTGTGCATCAACACCAAACTTGGCACATATGTTTAGCAACATCACCTGATGTTCAAAAACAAATTTTGGAGCTTATTTGCAACTTCCGGTCCTCCTTCATGAGTAAGGGGTGGAGATAGGAAGTCCTTGGTCCTTAGGAGTCTCTAATGTCAGCACTTCATAGCGTCAGGACTTAAGTTTTCTGACGCAATTCAGGACAGAGGAATTTACGCTCTGCAGTTTCTCCGAAACATGACAAGCTGCAGTGTTTTGTCTTATTAACTTCAAGACAGAAAAAAGTGAGAACAGAAACTTGTTTCACAGGCGTTCCAACATAAATGTATCTATACACTGATAAAAAAAAAATATATATATAACGTGATTTAAAAAAAATAATTGCAATCTTTGGCAAATTGCTGTGGTAAAAGAGGAATAAAACACTCGCTGTTATTGGAAGAAAATCTGTGAGGTGCTAACAATAACTTCCTGTCATCTTGTATTCCTTACAGAAATTGCTCACATTGTGCATCACTGTGAATCAGATTTGCATCAGCTTTTGAAAGTGGACACAAAGAAACAGAGAGCATTTGAAGCAGATGTGAGATCATAAATATGCTTGAGGCTTGCAGTGTTTCTCTTCAGAAGCTGTGCCGTCTCACGCAAAAGGAATTTTTGAATTGGCTCCTGCATATTTAATACCGAATGTGTTTCACAGATGTAGGAACTATGTAGAGAAGCATAAAAGTGCTTCAATTACTGTTTCATCAAATAATACCTGATGCTGTTAGGAGGATACGATATAGTGCTCGTCACACATGCTTTGATGTGAAATTGAACTGAGCTGTGCGCTACACATGAGAAGGAAAAGAGTATATATAATCAAAAAGCAAGGTTACAAGATATCAAAATCGTGCAAATAGTCTAGACATTTAACAAGCCGTAAAGTGAGTGTGTGTGTGTGTGTGTGTGTGTGTGTGTGTGTGTGTGTGTGTGTGTCTCTCTCTCTGCAGGTGGCTGTAAGATTATATAGAATCATAAATGACTGATGAAGAGGAATAATTTCGGAGCCTCTCGCAGATGATTTTACAATGTCTATCCATCGTCAGTTCCATCTGCAATCTCTATTAACATCAATTTTTTTTTTTTTACTGTTTTCCGAAAACCTTTGTGACTTTTACTGAAGGGCCGTACCCCTCCCTTCCAGCAGAGGTCAACGTTTCCAGAATTCTGATCAGTTGCTCACTTCCTGTATACATCCTGGTTTTGCACTATATAAAGTACATGGTTTCCTAACACTCATTGCTGAGCATTATAGAAGATATAAATCAAATAGTGTACAATAGTGGAGAAAAATGCAGGAAGAGTTGCATAAAAGACTTCGAGGGATGATCCTACAAGTGGAGTAGGATGCAATTCTTTAGCGAAAAAGAAAAGCCTAAAAGGAAGAATTCAAGAAATTTTGCTTTCAGATTTACAGCATTCTCATTAAAGACAGATAGTTCTGGGTCACTCATGGTTAAGAGTGCGAACCATCAAGATACAGATCTGATCCGAGCAAAATATCAGAATTGTGCAAAGAAACCTGTAATGTGAACGTAGGCAAAGACTCTGGCGTGGACACGAGGTATGAAGCTAAGAAAATAAGCAGACAGGAAGACATTTATATACGATACAGCCAGAAGTAGGTGGTGGTAGCTTTATGGGATTTAACAGGAAGTAAGAATTTACCATTACAAGGCTTTAACTTAATGAAAGACTGAAGTAAAGGAAACATCCAACAGGAACTGGGACTGCTGGCCGTTAATGATTTTACTGAAGCAAATGATCAATGATGGAGAAAACGGTCATAGAAAATGTGTACTAAAAACACTGAACGTCCTGAGTGTGTTAAAACTTCCAGCAGTGGAAATCTCTTTTAAGCAAAACATTTCAACTACCATTCCTCAGCTTGCATGTAGTAGCAAGGCACAACAAGGTTAAACAGTCCTCTTATTTATTTATTTAATGCTAACATATCCAGCAACAACACACTTCACTTCTTAATAAAATCTGCTATGTACACAGAGGTCCACTGTACAAGGTCACACTGAGAAAAGTGCTAGCAATTCAGACTAAATAAGCTTCTGTAAAACACCAAATTAAACCAAGCAGCAGCTGCGACTGCTAAATGGCCCCGAGTCCGACAAAGTTGCTGCTTCAGTTTCACAGTGGTAATAAGGTGATGTTTTCTGATATATAAGAAGCTAAAAAAAAAAAAAACCTACAAATCTAGAAATCTTAAAGTAGAAATTTAAAAAAATAAAATAATAAAACTTAAAATTCTTCACAAGAAAATGTTCTGACCCAAGAGACTCTAACCCCCAGCACTGTTGAATTCTGAATGGTCAGAAGATATTGATTCATTTTCTATAACTTGTTCCAATATGATGTTGTGTCTATAGGAACAGCTCATTCACAGGGACGTGTTGAAATGTTGACGTTTCCTCTGTGAAGATGTTTAACATTAATGGACGGAGTCTCCATTGTCAGTCAGAGGTAAAGCTGTGACAGTTCTCCCACATCTTCAGAACAGAGGCGCTTACACGTTGTGATTTCTCGGGAACATGACAAGCTGCATTTGTGGGGTTTTTGTGTGTGTGTGTGTGTGTGTGTGTGTGTGTGTGTGTGTGTGTGTGCTGTTCATAGCTGCTATAACGTGAGTGAGAACAGGAACTAACTAAGACATTCCACAAGATTACATGTAACTACAAATGATTAAAATAATAGTTCAATAAACTAAGAAAAAATATATCATTGTTGGCACATTTCTGTGGTTTAAAAAAAAGGAATAAAACACTCGGAGACATGCTGTTGTAGGAAAATAATCAACTTCACAGTAGTAACAATAAGTCCACTTAATCTCTGCTTGTTTTGCTTTAACAGTACGACAGCCTGTCATGTTTTCCTGCTTCTGACAAACAATATTTAGCAAAATAGTTTTTTTTTTTTTTTTTTTTTGCTTAATTAGCATGTAAATGTGTCCTGTTGCACTTCAGAAGTTTGACTTTAATTACATAAGACATGATGGCTCGTGATCTGCTCTGGAACAGCAAGTGCTGAAAAGGAAGACATGGTGATATAAATAAGTTCAAATGGGGATAAATTTGATATGAAGTTTTGCCCACAGTCTTTTGATGACAGTTGCAGTTATTAACCATGAACAGTGTGAACTGGGACGGTAAAGCGCACTAGACATTTCCTTAGTGTTGTAGTTCTGGTGGAATGAAGATTTAGTCAAGAGGTTTTTTTTTTCCTTTTTAGTGGGAAATAAAGATTACCAACACGTTCTCAAAGTTTCAGTTCTGAACTAAGCTGGCAAAAATAGACCTGAAAAGAGGTCCTGTTTCTCTGTGGAATGAAGGACTTTTTAAGGACACGAAGAATTGCCTCTCTTGCCCATATCCACATTACGGCCCTTTTTCACTCACAAGCACCAGAAGTGGTTCAATTTTTCTTTAAAAAAAATCATCTGCTAGTTAAATAAAAATTAAAAAAAATAAATTTAAGAATAAAATTTACAGCTAATAGATAGCTATAGAAGAGAGTCTGGTTCTTATGGTGAAAACATTGCCTGACTTTAGTGGTAGTTCCTGAAGTTTGCAAGTTTAGTGGTAATTAATTAAATATCAGGGTTAAAATAAAACTAATAAGTCCATTAGACAAGTCCACGCTTAAAATCAGACCGATTACAGGTACAAATGCAAAAACACAGCCAGGCAAACTAATCAAATCAGTATACTAAGCTATGTAGAGCAAGTACTCACAAGTTGGCAAGACTTTGCAAGGAAACAATGAAACATGGCTTACAGAATAAACCTAATAGTAACAGGAAGCAGGTACATGACAATGAGGCACGACTAAAATTCAGAGAGACAAACCCCTAGTGGTCAGTCTGGCACAGAGCTGAGGGAACAGTGTAGGTTTGAGAACAAATATTTTAAGTCTAAATAAATACTCACATCACAGATGATACTCAATTATACTCGATACCAGAGATATGAATGACGTTTTTCTATTTAGAGTGTGTAGCTGCTCAAAGGAAGCAGTACCATTAGCAATATAGCATATATTTTTCGATAGTGGTCATAACTCATTGCTCGAGTGGTTCGCAGTGAAGCAATGATGGTCACCAGTTTTTAGTTTTGGTGTTAGGACCAAAACAAGTTTTCTGGCTGAGAAGTTAATAAAAGTGCAGGATGATTTGAGAACCAGCATATTGTTGTGGAAAAGAGCTAGTCGACTACAAACTGTTTGTTCATATCAAAGCGTTCACCTTTTGGGCTGTGATGTGTTTCCTACCATCTAATCTGCTGAAAGTTTCATAGGCTGCTCCTATAAACTGACAGGTCTCTAAGCTTACAATTTACTACCGTCAGTGTGCCACTGCGTTTCCTCCCCATCACTTCCTTTCAGGTCTGCTCTTATTGGTCAGGATGTGTTCTCCTGCTCAGTAATGAAATCTCTTAATTAAACGAAGATAAAGGTTACTGCCAATTAAGCCCTTAAGGCTCCATTTATTTTTCATCAGAATGAATTTACAAGCACGGCATGTGATGTGCAAACAGAGCTCCTTATAATAGTGATATTTATCTCTGTAGGAAGCTGAATCCAGTGCGGGAACCGCTCGAAAAGTTTGCAAAGCAGTCCTATTACATGAGTCACTCGAGGCAAAGTGATGGGCTCCTTACTCCTTAAAATACCTTTTATTACAAAAGCGCCCATAAAATGTCAGTGTCAACGTTATTGAAAAGACTGTAAGAATTCGCGCAAGATTCCACTGCCCACGTAATTGACGCAAGACTTGACAAGCCCAAACTTCAAGCATCGGACAAGAAGTTGCTTAGACACGCAGATTAAATTTCAGCACTCGATCGATCTCCAGAGCTGAGCAGAAGAGGATATTAAACAAGAGCCTTGTCAAATGAAAAGGGAAACCATTAGCACCTCGCTTCGCTCGCTCTCAAATAAGGAAGGCCATATCATGACTGCACAGCTGTGGAACCGAAAATGAGGCCTGGTTAAAAGCAATTCACTCGGACTAGGATTTCACATGAAACCTTTACATTCCAGTCAGTTGTACAAACATCTAGAACAAAAAGGTCCAAGCATGTTTGACATCCAAAACCTCCTTGGTCCCTCAGCTCTACATCCTTCAGACCTTGACCCAGAAATCGACTGAAGTCCTGAAAGATGGCAGACATACCAAATTCTTAAAATTCATCATTCAGAGGAAATAAAGTTGCATGGATTCCACTTTGCGTGGAAGTTAATTGATATGCCCTGCTTCATAAGAGAGAAGCCAGGTGATGAGTAGAACCTAGTTTTGGCTAAAACATCAACATCTAAGCCTGTGATGTAGCTACATGTGCAATAATGTTTAAATGAAGGGTAATGCTTCAGTGCTTCAGCCACAGCGTCTTATTTGGTTAATGTGTTTGTTCTAAATTCCCCCTTGTCCTCATTTCCTTTTCCTCCATCTTTTCTCCACTTCCTCACACAAAGGAATCAAGGAGCGCCAATTGACCAATCCACAGCCCATTTTCGATGCTATCATGAGAACAAATTTACCCACCATGCTTTCCTGTGCTTTCCAAATGATTTGTCGAGCCTGTATTGGTTCATCTTTTGATGGTAAACATCACGTCAGCTTATATAACCTGTCAGTATAACCTTATATAACCTGAGCTCGTAGTTGATTTTGTGTTTTTTAGAGAAATTCTGGTGTGAATTGGGTTCTGGTAGGGGGGGGGAATCAGAAAAGCACTACAGATGTGCCCTGAAATAAGCATCCCAGCATTAATATTTTTGAGTCTGCTGTGTCAGTGCTTTAAGAATTAAGAAGGTTAATTTCTACATATCTTGGTAATTATCTTTTAATAAAGCAGGAGTTACATCATTGCCTACATCTACACAAAACAACCCACTCAAACGTCGACCAAACAGATCAGTCAAAGAGTCGAGGCACACAGCTGAATCGGACAGCTGATTCAAAGAGCCAGCTCAAACAAAAGGACTCACAAATGACCTTGGAGAGCTGACTCAAAGCTCGGACTCATAAATGACTCAAAAAGCTGACTCAAAGAGCTGACTCACATGCCAGCAACACATCATTAATGCTCAGCATTTATGATAATAACCCAGGACTTAACTTACACAATTATCTGCTAAATAGTCTGACTGTTCTCAGAAATATCCATGGTTGGAACTGAAGAGCACACGACTGCGAGAGCTGCCAGGAGCTCGGCTGTAATTGCGTGCTCATTAAGAGTTTGTCTGTGAAGCAGGCCTGTGTAATTATGAACCTCGCTCCCTTAATGACATTGAAGCGTAATGGTGCCATAGCCAGCTAATGGAGATTGTTCCCTGTGGTTTAAAGGGATATGGACTGAATTGTTTTATTTATTTATTTTTAATCCTTTACAGAGCTTGTAAGTTAATTCATGACCAGATGTTTCAGATCTACCTCATGTAGGTATTTTAGGTCACCCATAGTGCTAGGATGTTTACCCACATCATAGATAGATAGATAGATAGA
The DNA here is from genome assembly GCA_037576675.1 of Pangasius sanitwongsei. Classification (NCBI taxonomy): domain Eukaryota; kingdom Metazoa; phylum Chordata; class Actinopteri; order Siluriformes; family Pangasiidae; genus Pangasius; species Pangasius sanitwongsei. Next base: position 797,678 of record CM075030.1, on the reverse strand, counting down.
TAAAATGCTCATGTTTTGTGTGCATCCAGGACACATTTAGCAGTTTATTCTTCAAAATAGGGGGCGAGTGATTTAGCCTCCGAGTGCAATGTCAATTTGTGGTTGCGTGCGTTCTTTAGCGCGGTAGTGCCCCGAATTTAAAGGGGACATGTGTATGGAGGAGCAGGGCAGAGAAAAGCAGTCAGGAAGATAGACTGGCCTTTTTAGAGTGAGCTAATGGCCTTCGCCTGCTGCAGTGTCTCCCATTCCGTCTTCTGTGCATTGATAATGGCGCCTTTCCCTGCAGGAGACGGAACGAGGCGAAGCTCAATCCCAGCAAATCACTGACAAAATGCATGTGCACACCCGCAGCAGTGTTTATGATGTGAGCTCTGGATGGGTAAAACAACTGTGCTGCTTATATTTCTTTTAGGAAAGTGAATTCGGTGTACGACTACATGACTACGAATACATTTCTATGGTAACAGATTCCCAGGGACTTGTTTAAGTCAAGATGATGTTAAACATTTATGGAAGTAGTCTCCCATGTTCGTCAAATTCATCAATGTGGAAAATGTACAATGTAGGGGGAAAAAAAAAAAACCCCACAAAAAAACAAAACTATTGTGCCAATTCTACACAGTGTAGTTAGCGCTATACATATCTATGTGCATTTTACTTGGACAATCCACCAGACTGCAGGGTGGAAGTTGAGGATGAGCATCTCTGGACCTACCTCAGTAAAATATTTCAGTAGGCTGGAGAAAACAAAAGACTCGTATTTAAAACGGCATCTCTTTTGCCTCCTGTAGATTAAAAGAGATTAAATTCTATCTGGTTTGTAAAAGCATGTTGTGCCAATTTTAATTGGCTGTCTTTAATTATGTTTAACTGTATTTAGACTTTCTTTGCTAACGTCATTCAAATTCTAGCTAATGGTAAAATATTGGTTATTTACAGCATATTTTACTTCTGATTAATTCATTAGCAAACTATGTAGCATTATTCAGGACACATGAGCAGCAAACTTACACGACTGAAAGATTTTTTCGGGCAAAAAAAAAAAAAAAAAAAAGGCATCAACAGCAGCAGTTTTAGAGAAGTTATACAATTTTGAGCTTGACTTAATTTCATCAGTTAAAAATGAATGAATATCATAAGATTTTGTTACATTATCTATGCTTCCACTTATAATTTCAGTTCTTATTCCATCCCTGGATCTCTAATCATATATAAATTTAATTTACAGTTTAATTAAGTGTAAATTATGTTATTCTAATCAGTAAGTAATTAGTATAGTAGTAACTATAAGTCTCTCTATTTGGGTATATTCCAGGCTTTACTCAAATGCTACCTCAGGACCGTAATCATTTTGTTGGCATTTGAGCATTTTCTTCAGTGGAAGTGCAGGTGTGGATCAATATAAAGCTATGATATGAATGAAATGCACCCCGAGAAAAGAGAAAGAGACAAACGCAAAGAAAATAAAACCAGCGAGAGAAAAAAAAAATGCAGTCAGTCATATATAATGCAGCTGCCGTGCTATAGCGAGATCCATAAACGTCACATCTTTTCAATAACTTCGCTTTTCATGGTTCGAGTAAAGGCCTTCATCAAAACACCGGAAAGCGACACAAAGCTAAAACTCAGCGACGAACAGAGGGACGAGGACTCCTACTGCAGTGGTTTAATTAAGAATGACAGACAGGATAGCGCACACACACACACACACACTGCAGCAAACACACACACCACGTATGTAATTAAAAGTTTAATCAAAACATCGCTGAGAAAGAAAAATATATAACCGAAATGTTTTTCAGTGTGGAATTCAGAAAATTTAATGCAATTATGTAATCAGTTTAAGGAATGAAATTTAAAATGCTGAAGTTTCAAAAAGATACAAATAAAGCTTTTTTTTTTTTTTTTTTTTTTTTAAATTAGAATGCAAATAAATTTTACCATTATAAGTACCAGTATCATTACATATGCATCATTAGGCATTCATCATATTTTGTGTAATTTACATTACAATATTTCATAGGCATAATTGCAAATTATACACACGAATCAATACATATGTGTTACATTTATAATGCACATCAGGAATACTCAAGGCAATTACGTATGCCATTGCGTATGTATTCTACGCATAGCTTATAGATACTTAAGGTATCTGCCTCAAAACCAGGGTCTAAATAAATTCCAGATTGACCTGATGAAATCGAAATGGACTAAACTGCACCTTTCAACCAGGCAATTACTGGGTCTGCTCTGACAATTTCATCACAAAGATGAAAATAAGCATCAGCAGAGCACAATTTCAGCTCTATTGATGTAGATCTCGCAGGACAATCTAGTGCCAGGGACATCTGAAGCAAGTGTCAAAATGGACAAAATTATTTTAATTGGATGAATAATCATTTTAAAATCAAACACCATCAGAGGTCTTCAACTGACCATTCTGAAACAGAACAAGACGACATTTGACATGTTGCCAATTTGGTGTTAAACCAAAAAAAAATTGTGTGTAATCGTTGATCTGGTGACGTTTCTTAAACTTTTATGGAAGGAGTCTCCAGTGTCAGTGTTTTGTAACTGTCAGAGGTAACGCTGTAACTAAGTTTTCCTCAGGACAGAGGTTATGCTTTGTTGTTTTTCAGTAACAAAAAAATAAAAAAATAAAAAGATGCTGGTGAGGGAACGATTGTTTATAGTTGTTATAACAAATGAGACCAGGAAGTTCCAAAGTCCTTGGTCCTTTGAAGGAGTCACCAGTGTCAGCACCTTGTAACAGTCAGAGATAAAGCTATAACTTGTCCAACGTATTCAGAACCAGAATTATAAATAAATTGCAAATATATTAATGATTACAATTTAAAAACAAGCATTACATGCTCTCCACTGTCTATGACGCAGTACTTCCTGTTTATGCTGGAGTGTATTTTTGATTTATGCTACTAGTTATGACGCATCATAACTATCTGTGGTGAAACTGAAATTCTACACCGTCCTAGTTTTAAACCAACTCCAGTCGACATGTGGTTTAGGACTGATTGATTAACGACCAAACTGGTGCAAGAATCTGAACCACTAAGCCACCGCACGGAAGAGCTCCTGCATTTCAGCCTCCTTCACCTCCATCCACTCAAACAGGCCGATTTCCCCCCAAAGTTTTTGAGAGGCAAACAAAACACTGGATTTGTTGCTGAAAAAGTCTTGAAATCTGGCAGAAGAATATTCCATTGCAGGTTCTCAACTGTAGCCACTCTTCAGCGTTGACAGGCTGACGTGATGACAGCTCGCTCGAGTGTATGAAGTCGAGAAAACTTCCAGGTCGACATGGTGAGCGAAAACCTCCTCAACTTCCATGCATCTGGAAGAGGATTTAAAACCAAATGCACTGACATGGCCATGTTTTTTTTTTTTTTTTTTTTTTTTACCAAAAACATGACTTTTTCTCATTTTTGAGCTCAAGCTAGTTTAGGTCCGTCTCTGCCAAAAAGGATCGAATCCCATCAATACTCGATATACTGCTGCAAAACCTTCAGGGTAGTCGAGAGGTAAATCCTTGAAAGCGCTGTCCTTCTCCTTCAGCAGGGATTTGAAGTGCTGGTGAATCAATACCTTCCGAATCCATCACAGAGGTCAGATAGGACTGAGATTTTTACTCAAATTCTTTTCCAGGAAAAAAAAAATAAATAAAAAAAAAAATAAAAAAAAATACAATGTCACTTCATGCCAGAGTGAATAATTTTATTTATAGTCACCCAGAAAGTCCTTCTACTATGAAGATTCTATACCGGGTACAATAGCAATCAGATTTTAATCATGCTTTTAATATACAACATAAGGACAACGTGCCCCACTGAAGAGCAAAACCTTCATTGCATTGCTCTTTGCTTTTCAGTGAAAAATAATGAGCAATAATCAGGATTTTTATCGTTTAAATTGTACAGCACTTTGAGCTACAATGTGCTTTTATTATACCGTGTGCTTTAATAATAATAAGTACAAAAAGTATTAAGATAACTATAAATTCTAACCACTTACAGCAGGACCTAGGAGTTATTACGTTACATGGCACATAACCATCTAACCAACTTTCCATGTTTCTTCTGTTTACACACTCCAGTAAAACTCTGCAGTATTTCCAAGCACACAGCTGAGGCATCAGATTTCTTCTTCTTCTATGTGGATGCTTTCATTTTAACTTGCAGCAAATACCAGCCATGGCATGTCATTAACACTCCTATGTCCGACCACAGGCATGCTCAACGTAACGCAAGTGTTAGCAGAAAACGTACACTTTCAGCTATTTTAGTGAACATGGAGACGACATGCTGACGACCCGACCTTGCGCGCTCACCATAGCACGCCATACATACGACGTTGATGACCTGCACTTGTATGTCTGACTGTAAGAATTGATTTTTTTTTTTGCTAACAGATGCTGGATCAAATATTTATTACTGACCTCGTTCACTAATTATACACATTATTGTAGGCTCTGAGGTTATAAGCAAGGGTTATATCCACATCTAAATCAGCGCTAAACCTCGTCAGGAACCGTGCCAAAAGATATCCGGTTCTGTAGGCACAACTCTGAAATGTTAAGAGAGCCTTTATTAGTCCGAGAATTGGCCATTCACTTTGAGATGTAAAAGGTCAGTGGTGTCAGGTGTTGGGTGCCAAGAGGAAGACGCATTTCTGAGTGCTGTAATTAGAAGATTGTATTTGCACATTCATATTCAAGGGGCTCATTCTTTACCTTTCAGATTATTTCTACAAGAGTGCATGAGGGCTTCCTTTCCAAGGGACCAATTAGTTATAGGGAGAGATACGAGACAGAAAAAGTCCGCCAACTCGTGCTTAAGTCTCGTCTTCGATAATCCAGGCAAAAATTAATGCCCCGTCTTGCCGGCTGATGCCGATCTTCCCTGCGCAGACACAAAGAAATGGAGATCCGAGTGATTTCTGCACACAGGATATTATGACCGGCTCTGGCTCACCATGCCACAATGTCAAAACCTTGACAACTACTTTTTTGAGGGAAGTGAATCATCGAGAGAGAAATCCCAGAACCCTCACTGTGCTCTAAATGAGCCTATTGTGGTGGGCTATAATGAATTGACCATCTCCACATGAAGTTTCTTTTCTGTTCTGCCTCTGAGCTAAAGCCTCATTGTGTAAGGGCCAAAAGTGGAGTATTACTGCTGCGGTTTCACAGGCAGGCCTGAGAGCCCTCAGAGACAGATGAGGTGAGACGGAGCGTGATAAGAGAAGCAAAATGAAATGAGAAAAGCCAGAACAGCAACATAAGGAGAACCACAATTGCGATGGATCTGATTGGCGTGATGTGAAGGACGCCGAATGACCTGGCCACAAGGACGGACAGAACACATCCACCACCAAGCGATTGGATTTACAGCAAGCGTTCTCCTCGTGCAGAATACATCAGAAATAAAAAAACAAACACTGTGCCTTCTTGATATAGTCAAATAATTATTAAAACACATGTTCTACTTTTTATCCATTTTATAGTCACACTTAATGTTGTGGAGTGTCCACAAAACAAGTCAGTTCCTGTTCTCACAGGCTTTCTCTCACCAGCCTCTTTCTTTTTATCTTTGGGAACAATATTTTGTCCCTCCTCTCTTCTTACACATTCAGGCCCATAAATAAAAAATTCAAAAGATAATGAAATTGAATGCAAAACATAAAACAGGAAGTCACTCCTTAAAGTGATTAGTGCTCTTTTGTGATTTGGAAAGTTTCTATTGATGCTATTTAAAATATTTGAATTAGTAAATAAAAAGTTAAATTAAAAAAAAAAAAAATCTCTATGTAACAAGACCGAACTAAATTATGTTGATTAATGCTCTTTTGCTGTTAAACATGTGACTTTAACTGAAATGATACATGACAGTATAAATAAGTAAAATTAAATACTAATAGAAAGAAAAGTTAAAGAAGTGGAGGGAGAGAAAAGTATCCTAGTCAAACATTACTTCAAAAATACAAGATTTAAAAATTCGAATGAATTCTCAAACACTTTCAAAATTGTTACAAACCCTTTAAGCTGCCTGACTCTGAAATTGGCACTAAAAAGATACTTGGACATTAAAATCACTGCATACTGTAATAAATAAGTGAACTTATAAACTGGATGGGAAAAATTGATTTAAAAAAAAAAATAAAAATAAAAATAAGCGAATGACTTTTGTAAATTAATGCTACATATATTTTAAAGGAAATTCCACACATTTTTCATTAGTAGCTTCTTGACTTGCAAAATATGGATAAGAGAAACAGGGGATGAGAGAAAGAGAAAGAAAGTGGAAGGACATAAACTGCGATTAAACGATGGGTGCTTTATACAGCTGAACACAGAGCAGCATTCAGATAACCTTCCTACCACAAACTCTGAGCGCCGGACACTTAATGACCTCAATAAATAACTCCACCTTATTACTGACCCAAGTGTCCCTGTGTTCAGCTTAAAAACTGGACCTGGACAATAAAAAAAAAAAACCAAGCTCTAATGGCACAAATAAATATGAGTAGAATAACTCAGAACAGGATGGCTATAAAACACCTCAATCAATCTCCCCCAAGGGGGTGTAATTAAATCACTGCAGAACTTTTACAGACTGGTGATTTTCTCCAAATATGGTTCTCTAAAATTACACAAAGCAGAACATCAGACATCAATTTAAGCCTAATAAAAAAGTGCTGGTATTCAACTAAGAAAAATATGAAGCTTTTTTTTAATATATGTTAGAAGTTTAATATTTATGGAAGGACTCTCCAGTCTGCTGTAACCAAGTTTTCTGACATCTTCACTAACTTTCACAACATTAATTTCAACTATAAACAAAAAAAAAGTACTTGTAAAAAAAAAAAAAAAAAAAAAAAAAAAAAGTACTATATAAAGACTTTAATAAATTGAAAAAATATATAACTGCTGTAGTGGAAGATGAATACAACACTTCAGGAGGTGCTGTTATTGGGAAATTATTCGACTTCAGGATGGTAACGTTAACTCCACTTCATCACCACATTCTGACACTGATTTTCATACAACAGCATGACCGTTTTATTGCTTCCATGTTGCATTCGTGCTCACTTGCATTTTCATGACCCGGTCCCAGCGACATGGCCGTCCGTCGCAATGCCGATCTGCGTCGGACGACCCGTGCTTTGACCTCAGCGAGCTCATTTTGTGGCATGTGGCATCTCAGAATGATGTGAAGCATTTCCTCTCCACCTCCATCATGTTCCGAACAAGTGGTGACTACGCTCGCGTTACTACAATGCTCTAACGAAGCCATTAATTAATGAACGACTCCGTGTGGAGTGTTCAGTCAAAATGGAGGTTACTCTGACTTCCTGACAGACGATCTTCTTTAAAGTAGCAAGATGGCATGCAAACGAAGGCTCATAAATATGTAATGCATGCAGCTTATCAAGGCATTGAAGCATTGCCACTAGGGAGGCGTGGAATCTTATATAGTGCTGAAAATATGTGGAGCTACTGGATGCAGGACATCTTTAATTTTAGGGGTCATAACCGTGTCCTTACCTAATGATTGTTTAGCTCAGGGTGGTTAAAGCGAAGTGGGTAAAGTGTGTGTAGCATTCCTGCGCCAGGCTCGTGCGTGGATATTCATTGTTTCCTACACCAGGGCGCATAAAGCATTCGAGCCAAGCTATGGTGTCAAGGTTGAAGCAAACTATTAATTTATTATTATTATTCAATCACTTAATTTGAGAAATATTTTTATATACATTTTATTTATAAAGCAATCATTCAGTCATTAACTTCAAACCTTTTTACTAATTTATGTGCATAGATTTAAATACATTTAGATGAAAGACTATGATTATCTGTCATAACACACACCATTTTATCTGGATTTTTTGAGCATTTTGAGCATCCACTGTTTTATTTATTTATTTTTTTTTAAGTAGGTGGGAACTTGCTGTGGTATAAAAGTTACGACACACTTTGGGGTGTGCTGTTAAAGGGGAAACAAACTTCAGGGTGGAAACAGTAGCTTGGCATCACACCACTGCACACTGAATATTTTCCTCTAACAGCATGACACAGTGGTTTATTCCTTATACAAAAGAACATTAATATTAACATAATCCTGTGCGCGTGGGATGCTTTACTCCTCTTCGATCCATTTGCAAATATATCCTTGCCTATATTCGCCTCAGAATTGCACGATGTCCCAAAAAACTATTTTTAACAAAATTATTCCCTTCGATTTTGGACTGGGCAGCTAAACCAAAAAAAAAAAAAAAAGTGTCCTAAAACTGTCAAAAAATCATATCACAAAACAGAGAGGTAATAAGACCATCATGAACTTTCTCTCACTCTCAGTTCTAACTGCCTCAGGTCCCTGTTGGCGCTCCAAGGTCACGCCAGTCTCTTAAAATGATTTCAGGGGTCAGCGAGTTCACTTTGCTTCACCATGGCTCCAGAGAGAAGAAGTGGAGGGAAAAGTGTCCGAGTGAAACACTAAATCAAGATTACAAGATTGTTCAAGATTTCATTAGATGGGTTTTTTCAAGTGTGTCAGTGACTTCCTGACCTCTTTCACCTTTTGTCTCAGGGCAGGACCTTAAAAACAAGTACAGAACGCCAGCAAGATGAGGGCAATGTCAATGAGGCGATATTAATCTGAATAAGTCATGATGATTTTGCTGGATTTCCATACAAAATTAGCCCCTCTCTCATCATAACCTTTAAAAACCATGTCCACTAGCCTTGCGCCAATTCATCGTAAACCTTTAAAATGTACGTCTGCTAGCCTAGCCCCTAAACTATTGTACAACCACTAACCTAGCCGCTAACCCATCATAACCTTTAAAAACCTGCACGCTAACTTTGCCTCTAACCCATCTTAAACTTGCAAATGTACATCCAACTAGCTGTGCCTATCAAATCCTTGAGAACTTGTGCAAAGCTGCAGTAATTTTTACACTTTACAATGCCTAACGTCACCCATATACAGTACCTTTAAATACCTGAAAAAGCACCACATACGCTTCCAGACCAAAAAACAGCAGGATAAAGCTCAAATTCCTGACCTTCTTGAATTTGCTGCCCAGAAATGCTTGATTCTTTACACCTTCTGGAGTACTCTAAACCTCTTTAAAAGGTTCTGTGTAGAACTTACAAATGCATCACTCCCCCAGCATTTCTCATCTCCTGGAGAGAAAGCCAATTCACTGAAGGAGATGAAGAGACAGGAGATGTGAAAGACGTGCATTCTGGCAGCAGTCATGTTTGTTTTGTGCCGAATTTATCCAGGTGAACTTTGACCTGTGAATTTGCGAGCCTAGTTCTTGCGAGCCAGCAGAAAAACAAGGAGTAGCAGGTTTTCCTCCCAATTTGATCTGGTCAGTTCTCACCATTTGCGGGAAAATTGTTTTTAAATCTCTCTTCCAGCTGAGATTTCTAGGACCCTGCTAGTAAAATGTTAGTACCTCTGAGAACCCCTTTAGGAAGCCAAGAACCCTTAACTAAATCCCTGAGGAACCCATCTAAAAAGGCTGTACATGTCTGAAAAGCTCTGGTTTAGAAAATGTCCAGGTAAAGGCATTACTTGCCTTGATAATTAATTCACACCTGAGGAATACTCGACTCGACACCCTTGCCTGGCTCTAGTGGAAAGAAATAGTCATTTCAAATCAACCTGGATTAGTTGCACTTGGAATTAAACACACTCGCCATTTCCCCCCCATCAGCCCTCTGCAGGCAGCAAAGTCATTTGATTTAGGTTAACCATCAAAAGATCTTTGTCTCCCTCTTTTTCAATAGGACTGCTCTGTTCAGCACATCAAACAAAAAGTTTGGGCTTTTGTAAATGCCGTACACTTTGATGTGTTTGGAGATCAGACCTGGCACTGATGCGATTTGAGGCGGCCTCTCAAAGGACGGCGTAATTGGACGGAGAGAGGGACTACACACCAGACCGCCCAGGTCAGGGCAAACAAGCAAAGATGAGAAACACACAGCTCCATCATGTTGATACGGGATGGTGCCTTATTTGTGAAAGCAGAAAAGGTGTTGCTTTAAAGCGTTTTAGAAAAGCACTGTGCAACCAGAAAGCATCAAATCTAGCTTTCACCTGGGAATTGCTCATGAAAAGGGCTGGGATTTCTAAGGGTCAGCCCCATCAGAGGGAAAGTTCGGGGCTCCAAGTCACAGGGGGCAGTCTCTAGGCAGCTTGCACCAAGCTGTGAATAACTGCAGAAGTTCAGTCGCAGTGGATTTAATAGAGGAAGCAGCACAAGTATTATTGTTGGATGTATGAACATAACAGTTATTCCCATCATTACCATTTAGTGGTAATTAAAAAGCCATTTTTCCCCCCTTAAGAAATCAACACCGTCTTAGATTAAGCATCACCTGGGAGCCTTCCGACTCTCAAATCTGAGAATTCCCATCCTCCAGCTCAGTATCCTCCCTTTTACTGGAAAAAAAAAAAAATAAAATAACTGGTAAATTTTCCCCACCCACTTGCCAACTCTCATCACTAATACTCATTTCCTGTGAACAAACCTTACTTTTTTTTTTTTTTTTTTTTTTGAAGTAAACACCTATTGTATCTTTTACCATATTACCATCTATTACCTGGGAAGGTGCATGTGGTGTAGCTTTTAAAGCTTTAAGCAGGTACATCAGTGGTCCTCAAGGTCCACTCAGGTCATTACGTACCTAAAGTTTTTTTTTAAAAGGTGAAATATATGCAAAAAGATGTACTGTTGAGGATACCACTCCACTGATAAAACAAAAATAATAACTGTGGTAGCTTTTTCACAGTGTGCATACTGTACGAAATGTTTTCAGATAGCTCCCAAATGGTTGTTTGGTTTGACCTTAAATACTCTATATATAACTCCAAAACAGAGGTTTTTACCTTCATTAAAAAAAATCCTTTAAAATGCTAACACTCTGCCATCCAAAGAGCCTTTGAGGAACTCTTTCCTTTCAGTGTGCTGCAATAAAAAAGGGCAAATTAACAAAAGAGGGCTCTCTTTCAATTATTTATGGGCCATGCATGGCAGCGTTTCAAGTCACATGGCTGAGGAAGAACCCGTGTGGATCAGGTTATGAACAGAATGAAACATGCTTGATGTCACATCATAGAGAAGCTTGCACTCTTCTTAATTCCCTGCTAATCAGGGACTTGTAGTGATTTTCCACTTTCATCACTCGCTTTTATTGATCTTTTCCAATTTCTTTTAAGTGTTTTTTTTTTTTTTTTTTTTTTTTTTTAAAATACTCAGCACTTTCAGTAACTTTGGACCTACAGACAAGACCTCGCAATTCCCTCAGGAGCGTAAATACACAACACAATTTTCCATAATGGTAAGCATGTAAACCGTGGCCTGCTTCCAACGCCGAAGAATTAAACACTTCCCCTAGGCACTTGCACTTAGAACAATAAATTCACACTTTTCTTTTCTGCAGGGAAGTTTCGAAAGTTTCAAAGCAAAATGTTCTTTCTTCCTGAAAATGCATTTGAATCTTAACAGTCGTTTAGTCACAATTTAACAAGACGCGTTAAGCATCATTAACTTTAAAAGATGAGAATTTCTCTCTTCGCCATGTTTGTTCTAAACTGAAGGAAGTAAAGCAAATGAGCAGCGTCTTATTTTATTTTAGATCAGAAGTGATTCCTTTTCACTTTAAATGGAAGTTGCTGAGAATGTGATTACAAACTGCTTGCTTTTACAATTTGGAAATGCCAGGCAGCATACAACGCATGTCTTTGGACTGGGGGAAGAAACCGGGGTACTGGGAGGAAACCCCCGGAGCACAGGGAGAACATGCAAACTCCTCCAGTAATCATTATTTTTAGTGGTATTGTGTAATTTTTACCATCAATGAAAAATTTAGAAATTCATGATGCAAAACAGGAAACACCAGCATGTGTTGCACAACCTAATTCCATCCCTCGGTATTTGGCCACGCTGTACAAGTACCACCGCCACAGCAATGTCGAATTCTGGATGCTTATTGTTCAGAGAGTTCTTGTAACTTTTTATAACAGCAGCTCTGGCAGTAGCACAGCTGCAAAATCACTACAGTAATAAATAATGCATTATGGTTTCTATAGTAACGGCTCACTCGCACTGACTTGTACAGCAGATGCTCTAAATAAACGCATTAAATAAAAAAAAAAAATCATTGACATGCTGAAGTTTTCTTAAACTCAGGAGATGTTTATGCAACATTTATGGAAGGAGCCTCCAGTGCCAGACCTTTAACGAGGTTAAGCGGTAAGTCACCTTCAGGACAGAGGAGGAGTAGTTTACACTTTGGTTTGATTCATTTTGTATTATTAACTGTGAGAGACAAAGAGAGAGAGAGAGACTGGTGAAGGAAAGACTGTTTATAGCTGCTATAACAACAAGTGAGGACAGGAACCAACCTGTTTGGAAGATGTTTTGCACCATTAAATGCAAGTATAAATGGATCAAATGTATGATGCGTCCTTCGATAACATTGTGACTGTTGGTAAATTTTTTATTCTGGTACCACAGCAACACTTTGGGATGTGCTACTGTAGAAAAATAATCAACTTTACAGCAGGAGTAACAGTAACTCATCACCACTCATGTTTTATTTTACAGTAAATTTATCTGGTCTGAAGCTAAATTTTACACAAATGTTATGAGGCTAAAAGTTCTAGCTGGTTATTCTTTAATAATTTGCATATTGGACCATATTAACTTAAAAGCTGTGGAGATCACACAACTCGTACATAAGTCAGTTTAATATGGAAGAACTGACAAACCCGACTCAAACACTAGCCCTTTAAACACCATATTGAGTTCAGGCACCTACACAATGCCATCACTCTTTTCTCGTACACCACGTTTGGAGATGACCTTTAAAGCAAAGTCAGTTCAGAACTGGCTGTTTTTATACGAGCTCAAACTCGAGTCCTGGAACATCGATTGAAAGCCGTATCCTTTCTCCCAAGAAACAATACGCAAACTTTTTCGAAAGAAGAACTCAGGGTTTTACGGGATTCTTTTCTCTTCAGCATCTCCTTCTCCAGAGTTAATGGGTAGCAGCGGTGAAAGACCAACAGCTCTGCTTTCAGGAAAGTTTAAAAGGTAGAGTATTTCACTCTGACGCCGACCTGCAGCCATCTGAGCCCTCTTTCAACGCTGATTCACACAAAAGCTTTTCTTTTCTCACATCTCTCACAGAGGTTGTGTTGGAGCAGAGGTTCACTTTTTTCTGTAGAGAATTGACCCGTGACCATATCCACTGCCAAGTATGGCTCCATAAACCTTTCTGAACATCTGGAAATTGTGTATAAAAGGAATTAAACCCAAAATTGTAACAGGACGGTCTCGGTACAAGCTGGAAAACAGCACTGAGCAGGGCCTGCCATCCAAATGGATAAGAGATGGAAAGAAAATGAACCAGATTACAAATCTAGAAAGGGCAAAGGAGGAGCGATTACTGGCCAAGACGTGACCTCAGATAACGGTAGCAGCAACAGGGCATGGACCAGGGAGCTGGAGCGCCATCTTCCATCTTAAAATCTGAGTTTATTGCATAATTCAAAGTGTTACAGAAATTCTTTGACATTCATACATTTAACCCTATTTTAAAAACACAAAAGTAAATATTTACAACAACATGATTTGACATGTTATTTACCTAAAAATAGAGATTTTTTTTTTTTTTTTTTAAATAAAGACCAGGGCTATTTATTTTTAGATAGTCAGCGATTATCTTCTTAGTTCATTTAAGATTTATTAAATAAGTGTAAAAAATCTTAATTGAGTGGGAGATGGCATTGGTTAGTGATCACTTTGCTGGCTATAAGATGTGGAAAACAATCCAAATTATAAGCCAGTAAAAAGCTTTTATACCTTTGTCTACATCCCCCCCCACCTTGTCTTTTCATGTGTGTTTACATTTAGCCTTAAATGTTGGGTCTCAGCTGAGGGTGAGCAATGCATCAGTAAATGATCTACTGCCTCATCCTCATCAGGAGCAGGACATTTTTTTTTGTGGTCACAGAACAGCTCCATTTCACTATAGCAAGTAGCAAGTCTAGCCCCACACAGAGCCGTGCTGGCTGCATATAAACACCGGGGAGAGAGAGAGAGAGAGAGAGAGAGAGAGAGAGAGAGACGTCCGCGCGCTTAATGGCGAGCTAATGGTTCAGTGAAGAAGTCTCCTACCGAACCGGAGTAACCCGCCCCTTCTTAGGGCTTTAATATAATAAATAAGGCACCTGACTCTAGTCCTGAACCTCAATAAATCTTCTCTAAAGCCTGTGCTAAAAGTACTGAGCTGAAGATTTGGGGGGTAAAATGCCGATATTACCTGTCAGAGCTCTCACCGCTCTGATACCCGGCGCAGATTAAAGCCGCACACCGCCTGCAAAACCCCGGGCTTTAAATAGCCGCGTGCGCACGTGCCGCGCGTTAGCGCTGATTACCTGCACGGGGCTGAGGCACCGCGCACGTGGCCGCGGGTTCACCTGAGCAGGCGCACGCGACGTCACAGAAATATGTTGTGTTTATATTTTAAACACATGATTAACCTCAATTACAATTAAAAAGCAATCCATTCATCCAGAAGGTTTTTATCTCTCTATCTATCTCTCTCTCTCTCTCTCTCACACACACACACACACACACACACACACTTCACATCATTACTGGGCCTCATTACATCTCTCCATTTTCAGCAGGTTGCTAATTATGTCATGTGGTGACTGTAGTGCAGCATCTGCAACATATATGATATGATGCTTGTTCATCCATCTGTTAATTACATACATTTCACTGGTCTTTCTTTCCCCACAGTTATGGATATTTAAACCAAAACTGACTGCTGGCGAATATACGTTCGGATTTGCAAGCTGTCAGGAAAGTGATGAAAAACATATTGGACTTGGGGAAAAAAAAAAAGACACAAGTGGAAATTAATTGCCAGAGTAGAAGACTTGCTCTGACATTAAAGCAGTTCTTTGCTGGATATAATCAGAGTGTTTAAATTCCAGATGAACAGGTAAGGAAAGTAATCAACTGCTATTAGCACCCTGATGTTCCTATAACAGCAACTCCCCAAGTGTTTTATTCCCCTTATATCAACCATTACAATTTTATTTATTAATGAACAACACTTCATACTTTTTTATCCATTTATAGTTACGTTTAATGTCTGTGATAGAAACTGTGATACAAGTTAGTTCCTGTTCTCACTTATGTTATAGCAGCTATAAACGGTCCTTCTCTCACCAGCCTCACTTTTTTCCCCTCTCTTGAAGTTAAGATAATAAAAAAAACGCAGCTTGTGATGTTACTGAGGAATCCCAAAGTGTAAACTACTCTGTCCTGAAGATTACAAAGTGCTGACACTGGAGACTCCTTCCATAAATGTTAAATAAATGATTTCTTTACATAACAATAACACCCATTTTTCTTCTTATCAGTTTATGTAGTATTACTGTTACTATAGAAATGACAAGAAAATGAATGAACATCTTCTGACCAATCAGAATCCAGAGTTCAATAACAGGTGTAATACTCATGTGTAGATCATGCTAATATACTGTATAGACTGTATACTGCTTTTAACTAGCAAATCAATCACTTTAACGTGAAATATCTTCTCGTTTATTTTCAGTCCTTCTGAGTCACACAGGCTGGTTAAGAGCTAGAGGAGGAGATCTGCTCGATCGATACGTGGAGTAGGATCAGTGATGTTCAGTCAGCGCAGTCGCTCTCACACAGATGGACGGAAGAGCACTTAGCCAGCTCTCAGCCCCTCATTCAGCTCGCTCAAATACACTCCGAGATAAATTTGTTGAAAATAAAACACAGCTGTACTGAGTAAATAATAAATACAGGACAGCTAATGGCTGAAATAGGCGCTTTATTAGAGAAGTGGACCAGTGTGACGTCAGCGAGCATCAAACACGAGATGTTACATGACAGGAAATAAATATGGATGGTTTAAAAAAAAGAACCATTTGTGAGTTGTACAACTGCCGTACAAAAATCTACCAAAAAAAAAAAAAAAATTCCCCTGCTTAAATATGAATATCATTAAATCCTTACACTTCCTACAACACATACGGTTCACATGTGTATAATATACGATCATAGTACAAAAAAGTTATCAAATAAATTAAATAAAAGTTACACTTACATACACTACATGTGGTAAAAAAAAAAAAAAGTGTAAAGATCACAGATGAATAGATGAGCTAGCACCAAGGTGGGTGCCAATATTTATTTTTGATACGATAATATTTTCATCATCACTTTTATTGCACTTTACAAAGTTTATAGGTTTAAGTTTAACTTTTTAAATATAATATTACAGAATTAAATAAATCTTACAAAATGCTATAAATCAGAAGGCAGACTTGAAGTATGAATGTTAAAAAAAAATCATAAAAATGAATAAATACATTTTTAAATACTTTTTTTTAATTAAACAAAAAAATATATAAAAAAATATATATCATAACACCCACTTTGGTAGCTGCAACCAAACAAGTAAATATGTCATTTTTAGTTAAAAATAATAAATAAAAAAAATAATAAATCTTGCTATTTAAAGCTTGCTTCTTCTAATGTGATTTAAATTCATGCCATCGAAAAAAAACAAACAAACAAAACTTTAAAAAAAATATCTTTTTTTAACGCTTTTTTATGTTTATGCTTAAGCTGTAACGGCGCCATGGAACAACCTCTGGAAGTTCAGATTTAGACGATGCTTAGCATTGCAGGCTCACAAGCTAGCAAGATATAAAAGATTAAAAGCTACGTGTGAAAACATCTGAAAATCTAGAAATAAATTTAAGATCGAAACACATAATTTGAGTCGTATAAAACATCCAAAGGTCAAGGATAGAATAAGGGGTGAGGTTAGGGTCCTTTTTTTTTGTTTTTTGGTTAGGATTTTTATTTTATTTGTATGAAACTTCATATCTGAATGTGTGTGACATCCGGTCGTGAAACAAGCCGGATTGTTAGTGAAAGTATTCCTGAGTCGGAGCAGCGGCTCTAGCCTCATTTTTCAAACTTTCTTCCGACTCTCGTCCCTGGTGAACAGAAGTGGCATAAAAATATTCCTCGCTTGAAAAGGACACGTCACATTGCCATCACGTTTGACCAAAAACAGACGCTTTGTGAGGAGCAGACTCTGTGGTGACTTTACAATTTGAGTACCTTTTCATTTCACCCCCCCAAAAAAAGAAAAAAATTCCTGCTGCGTACGGAAGCAGCTGTCTCTGAAATCTGATTATTCCGACTTCTCTGTATTACAATGTCCATCTCACGTCTCACGTGTCCTGAGTTCTAGCAGTTGCCATGGTAACTAATGACTTCTACATGCACCGCGTTTAGTACAGTCTACTTAAACACCACTCACACGCTGGATCCTTCAGTCAGTTCTGAAGCTGGCTTTTATTTTATTTTATTTTATTTTATTTAATTAATTAATTAATTTTATTTTTCCAGCACACTCGTGTCACACTCAGTGGTAATTTTATGCTGGGATGCCTCCTGAAGCATGTTTATCCTCCCAATAATATCAAGTCAACATTTATATTTAAACAAATACCCAGAAGCACATGTATTAGAGAATAAATTTCAGAAGTCACTTCCACAAAACTTTTATTTTATTGTACTGTATCGTATCGATCAGATCATATTGTTTCGAACATATGCAATAATATCATATTGCATTGTATTGTATTGTATTGTATGATATTTACAGACAACAATCACAGGCCAGAGAGTTTTTAGCACTGATATAAACATTAGTTACCAAAAGAAAAAAAAATACTGCACAGATGGAATCTGTTTTTAAAAGCTTTAATTAGGACTGTGTGTAAAACCTGCGCTGGTGCTTGGATTTGTGCTGTTAATGAGCAAAGATGGATGAAGGTAATGCAGTAATACATTAACCACATAAAACACATCACATCAGGAAACATAACCAAAAATTAGCCCTAACATTAGCTGAAATTAGTGATGCAGAGCAACAGCGTGGTTTGGTTTAGTATCGTACTGTATAGTGTACATACATATGCAAATATGCCTCTCTTTGTGACCACACAGTCGAATTTGATACATGAAGACTGTATTGATTTTGATGGCGGTTTCTTAAACACTGTAACAATCAAGATATCAGGAACATAAATTCAGTTCATTTTTCTCAGTGAGTTATTATTTCACAGTATGATATTACATTTTCTTTCCTTTCACAATTAGTGGAATTGTTAAGCAACACTTATTAACACCTCAGGCCGAAGCGTAGAAGCAGCAGAGATCCTGATCATCTCCAGAGATGAAATTGGAGCTCCGAGAGGCGGACGTTTCATGTTCTGGTGGATGAAGAAACGGGATGTTCTGATTAAAAGCCTGACCTCAGAAAAATCAGCTGTGAGCGTATCCTCTGCCGCACACGTCTTAGACACACACTCGCGCCGGATCTCAGGTTTCTGTCGGTGCTAATCAACACCTAATCAATGAAGCAGCTCGAGCGCGTATATCACCTCAAAGCAGGAATGAAAAGAAACTACATCCAGATTCAGCATTTCTGCATATCAATACTTTTGCAAAGTACGTGTCTATACTACATTTCCGAAACACTACTGTACATCGTGTAACTGATATTAAACCACGTCTCTGCTAAATTCTTGATCCTGATGCTCAGAAGGTGTTGATTGATTTTGTAGAACAGCAACTCGGACAGCGGCGCAGCTGCAAATCACAGGTTTATATCAACGTGCTCGTTCTAATACGTTATCGTTTCTATAGTAACCGCTCATTCACAGGGACTTGTAAAAATCGTGCATAATCATTGACATGGTGAAGTTTCTTTCATATTTATGGAAGGAGTCTCCAGTGTCAGCACGTTGTAACAGTCAGACGTAAAGCTGTAACTATAAGTTTTCCGACATCTTCAGGACAGAGGAGTTTGTGCTCTATAGTTTCTCGGTAACACGGCAAGCTGCTTTTTTTTTTTCTCTTTTTAACTTCAGGAGAGAAAAAAGAGAGGCTGTTTATAGCTGCTATAACTGTTTATAGCTGCTATAATGTAAGTGAGAACAGGAACTAATTTGTTTCCTGGACGTTCCACAATATTAAACAGATTAAAAGTATAGAATGTTTTTGTTCTTTAATAAAAAAAAAAATAATAATAAAAAAAAAAACACTTGTCATTGCTACTAATTTTCTGCTGTGTAAGAGAAATAAAATACTTCAGGACATGCCGTTATAGGAAAATAATCAACTTCGGGGTGGTAACAGTAACTCTCCTTCATCACACCACCACACTGTTGATTAATTTCCTATGCAGCATGAACAGCATGAAATGGAGTCATACATAACTGATATGAGTACATACTGTATGTATGTACCGCCAGTATATCACTTCACCTAAAACCCAACAAAGACCCCACTTTATCCTGAAGTTACTGGCCTTTATCTCAGTTATCCCTTCAATGTAGACTCCTCAACCTGATTCATTACACATCACATAAAACCTCGAAATAGTAGCTTTAGTAACACCAGCAATAGCAACACTTGGTGCAGAGAAAACCTTTGACAAAGTTAACTGGAAATTTCTACTCACAATACTTCATAAATAAGGTTTCAGTGAATCGTTTATTCAGTCGATAAAAACTCTCTACACATCAAAGGCCACAGTTATCACTATCTGACTAATATCACAAAGTTTCACGCTGCACAGGATGCCCACTCTCTCCATCCCATTTCGTCATTTTTATAGAACCATTAGCTGCAGCAATAAGACAGAATGTTAACATTACTGGGATCCAGACAGCAAACATGGAACACAAAATCAGTTTATATGCTGACAATATCATAAAATACTAAAATACTCATAAAATACTCAATCAATCAATCAATCAATACAAGAATCTATCCACACAATCAAAAAAATGTTCCAAACTTTCCAATTACTCAATTACCTGGACCCAATCCATTATGCTCCCTCTCAACATCAAACTACCCGAAACTACAGTCTCTACTTATCCCCATAAGCACTGACTACATCACTTATCTTGGTGTCAAAATCTCCGCCAAGCTGTCAGACCTGCATAAACTCAATTTTAGCCCATTATTGAACACCATAAATAATGATCTCCGACGCTGGATAAACCTTCCCCTCTGTCTCATTGGCAGAATGGCATCCATAAAAACTACCCAAAGTTAAGTAAATTACTTATTTTCAATGATCTCTGCTCAACCTCCCACTTCCTGGTTCAAATCACTCAATTCCAGTATCAGTAAAATTTATTGGACCTTCAATAATCAAACTAGCCACCTTACAGAGACCCAAATATCGTGGAGGACTTGCACACGCTCCCGTATGGCACGACCCCGAATTGAAGATAACAAACATCTCCTCATGGGTAGAAAAAGGCATTACGCACCTTAAACATATGTCAAAACAATACATTTACATCGTTTCCATATCTAGCCAAGAAGCATGAACCCGCCATTAGTTTCAGAACTACTGAATATCTCACCACCAACTAAAGTCTTATTCAAAATATATAAAATAATATCCAAAGCCAACTCCTCAGTGACCATACCATGTAAAAAAGTGGGAAGATGACTTAGCAATCGCAGCCAGAGAAGAGTTTTGGCCACAAATATTACAGAACATATATCCCTCTTGCCAATAACACTAGTCTGCACCTGATACAATACAAAATAATCCACAGAACTCCCTACACAGGTTGTAGGATGTATAGAATAGGCTTTGGGGAACCTGATATCTGTACACAAAATACACCAGACAATTACATGCATGCCGTATGGGACTGCACACCAGTTAAGAACCTCTGGAAACAAATCGCTGAGGAAAGATCTCGTTTTCTAAATAGCGCCATCCCACTTTCCCCTTCACTATGCTTCCTTGGAGTTACATCTGGGATCAACACCACAAAGGATAACATAATAGTCCTTCTTACAGCGCTAACCATCGCCAAGGAAGCCGTACTAACACACTGGAAATCAAAGAATAGCCTTAATATCACATGTTGAAGAAACCTAATAATCCACCGCACAACAATGGAAAAACTCCTACCTACACCAGGGAATCACCTTGCAACAGCTAACAATACAGTTCCTACAGACAAACCACATAATCAAAACCATATCACACAACTTAATATACAAAATAATGCTCACAAACACACGCAATTAATTTACACACACATACACGCAACATTCACAGAAAAGAAAGTTGGCGTTATACATATTAATTAACTCAACCCACATTCCAGCTACTACTCTTTGCACACCCTTCCCATACCCTCTCTCTACCACCAACCCACCGTCCTGATAAGTACCATGTCATGCCATCTGGGTGCCCCCTGCTTTGCAACATCCTTAAGTCATTCACACTCTACACCTCGGGGTAGTCGTGGCCTAATGGTCCGAGAGTCAGACTTGTAACCCGAAGGTGAACCCGAAGGTCGTGGGTTCGAGTCTCGGGT
>CM075030.1:744596-776054 GCA_037576675.1 Pangasius sanitwongsei | reverse complement strand
AATTCGGAGGCCAAGTCAACACCTTGAACTCTTTGTCATGTTCCTCAAACCATTCCTGAACAATTTTTGCAGTGTGGTAGGGAACATTATCCTGCTGAAAGAGGCCACTGCAATTAGGGAACACCGTTGCCATGAAGAGGTGTACCTGGTCTGCAACAGTGTTTAGGTAGGTGGTACGTGTCACTGTAACATCCATATGAACGCCAGGACCCGAGGTTTCCCAGCAGAATATTGCCTAGACCATCACACTTCCTCCGCCGGCTTGCCTTCTTCCCATAGTGCATCCTGGTGCCGTCTCTTCCCCAGGTTAGCGACACACACGCACCCGGCCATCCACGTGATGTAAAAGAAAACGTGATTCATCAGATCAGGCCTCCATTTTCCATTGCTCCATGGTCCAGTTCTGATGCTCCCCATATGAGGCAAGCTGTGATGCGCTGTGTGTTCTGACACCTTTCTATCATAGCCAGCATTAACTTTCAGCAATTTGTGCTGCTATAGCTCTTTTGTGGGATCGGACCAGACGGGCTAGCCTTTGCTCCCCATGCTCATGCCTTGGGCGCCCATGACCCTGTCGCCAGTTGATTGGCTGTCCTTCCTCGGACCACTTTTGGTAGGTACTAATCACTGTATACCGGGAACACCCCATAAGACCTGCCGCGTTGGAGATGCTCTGTCCCAGTCGTCTAGCCAGCACAACATGGACCTTGTCAAAGTCGCTCAGATCCTTACGCTTGCCCATTTTTCCTGCTTCCCACACATCAACTTCAAGAACTGAATGTTCACTTGTTGCCTAATATATCCCACCCCTTAACAGGTGCCACTGTAACAAGATAATCAATCTTATTCACTTCATCTGTCAGTGAATTCAATGTTGTGGCTGATACATGAGCTCAGACTTTGCCTGAAGCGCTTTTGTGTCAAGTTCGATCTACAGCGCTATAGCAAGAGATTTGATTTTGTGAATGTTTATTTAAAAGCTAATTTCGCCCGCTGTTGATGTCAGATAAATGCACATGGGAAGCGAGTTGCTTTAAGTTCAGCATGACAGAGTTCTTTATTCCTTACTTCATATATAAACCTGTCATTTGCAGCTGCACTATTGTCAGAGCTGCTGTTGTAGAAATTTAATCAACACCTTTGGACCGATCACAATCCAGAATTTAGTCTAAGTGTATGTTAAACGGATCTGTCAGATAAAGACACAGTGAATGTAGCATGCAAATATGTAGCTAGAGATCATTCTGTCTCGACATTTTTGTGTGTTTTCCGTGCTGATTAATTCGTGTGAAGTGTTAGTGGCAGTGCTGTGCTGATTGCAGAAAGGATTCGGAGCAGAAATCAAGGTGCCGAGGACTTCAGCAGCTTCAGCACCACTTCATTTATTTTCCTAGGAGCAGCCGATTCAGTCCAGTTTGCAGACACGACCATTAGAGAGTCACTGAGGCAGTCACATACACACACACACACACACACACACATTAGATTCCTTTACCCACCGCCCAACCTTTTCCATTACTTTTCTCTTTCTATCTCACACACACCTTTTATACACCATACACATTTAATCCACGACAGCTTGGAGAGAATAACTAACCTTCAGGGCACTGTGGTGTTTTTCCACCATTTTCATTTTACACATTTTTCATAAATTCCCACAGTGACGATGGTGAAAGCAAATGTATCATCAGCACAGTGCATAAGTATTCCACAATTTGTAATGTTACAATCTGAAACTGAAATGGAATTAATTGGGATTTTTTGTCAGGAATGATGGAAAGAGATTCTGCAAAAGGTTCTCTGGAATTTTTGGCCTTGGCACAAAGTGCTACAGAACCCGAACACCCTGAAAACACCATTCTCACTGTGCATGAAGCATGATGGTGGTAGCATCACATTGAGCCTTACCCTTCACTGACTTATCACCTTTTTACCTGGCCAGGGACTTTTGGTGTTTTGGTCACATTTGTGCCGTATTCTTTCCATTAAAAAATTACGATTTTAACACAGGATTTTCAAGTTTTGGGATATTTTTGTAACCAAACCCTGATTGATACTTTTTCTAGACCTTTTCTAGCACCTCCAGATCAGATACTTTTATATACTTTTTTTAATTTATTTATGTAACAAAGGGAATGACTTAACAGAGGAAATGGCTGTTAGTGGATATTCACTAATATCCAGTAAAATAAAAACTCTAACCACAATTCATAGCCAAAATGTTCACCAACACTGCAAACAAATGACTACTTAGCATGAATAAAACAAAAACAAAAAAAAAGAGATTATTAAACCTATTTCCTGACATTTCTACCAATTTCAAGCTTGAAATATTCTTGTTCTATTGGCAGACAATTTTTCTAATTTTAAGTATTTATTTCTAGAAAATTCTGTCAATAGAATAAGAAAAAAAAAACATCGAAAAACAGTCTGATTAATATATTTATTTATAATAATGCCATAATAAGAAATCTCGCTTTCTCTCTCGGACTTCATTATGATATTGCATTAACTGACAACTCATCAGTTCCTGGATGACTAAAACATAGGACTGGGCAAGACACTGATGCTTTTACTTGTGAATAGCTAATAAATTTAGAATTTGTCCACCTGTGTAGTAACATTTTCCCAGATTTATGCATCAAACCATAAAGTAACAAATCACAAAGCCTTCTTTATTCTCTGGAAATGAATCCCAAACCCCAGGTGCTGGGTAAACTGAAAAGTAGGACATGATTGGCGAGTGACTATTTGCAGTTAGTCATTTGGCTGACGTGAAAATCCATCGGGAGTAAGAGTTGCCTCTCCCAGGCGCCCGG
Organism: Pangasius sanitwongsei; assembly: GCA_037576675.1. Lineage (NCBI taxonomy): Eukaryota > Metazoa > Chordata > Actinopteri > Siluriformes > Pangasiidae > Pangasius > Pangasius sanitwongsei. The sequence goes on along the minus strand of CM075030.1, from coordinate 773,235 downwards.
AATTGACCAGCGATCGATGCCGAGGGAAATTGGCCATCTGAGTTAGGGAAGCTGAAGAGAGACGGAGAGGGACAGTGTGTTTGGTGAGGCATTAGCCATGGATTATTTATGGGCAGATATATATCCTGCCACAAGCTTCCTCGGCTAACACTTGGGCACGTTTAGAAAATTAATCTAATTCTAGCTCTTTGATTGGTCCGAAAAGTGTGAAGATTTGAGCGCAAATGTGGCGACAGTTGTTATAAATGATCGTGATGTTGCTCAAGAGGATGCGTGTTTGTTTTTTTCTTGCGTCATTTTATGTCAGATAGCGAGACAGAAGCGAGAGATATGGCACATATTCATCTATAAATCTCACGAAAGGAGCAAGATGGAGGAAATGGGCGTGACTGCAGAAGGAGGAATGATGCAGAGCTTTGCTACAGCAAAGACTGAAATGCAAAAATGATTAAACCAAACATTGCCTTTTGTTCTTAACTTCTGGTGTCTACACCATTTTTGGCTAATTTTATTTTTATTTATTTTTATTTTTTTCATAAATGTATTAAATGTATGTGTTAAAACTTGTGTCAGTTCCGCTTTCAGCATACACTGTATCTTTGCAATAAAATATTACTTTTGCAATATTTAAAAAAAATACTTTTTATTGAAAAGACAGTAAAATATGTTTGTTACAAACTTTTTATATCTAAATATAATCCTCAAGGTCTTTGGCATATCTAGACCCAAAATAAAGCTTACCACTAAATGCAATAAAGAATTATTTACACATTATTTGCACTTTTTCCCTTTTATTTTAAACAAAATGTCATCATTTTGCAGATACATGTCTGCTCTGTATGGGGGGAAAAAATCTGTTTTTTTTTTATTGAATTTCTAGTAAATTACAGTATAAAATTACAAAAATAAAAACAAAAATCAATCAAGTAAAAAATAAATTTGATGTCAGTGTTCACGTCTGTAGCATATGAGTGGAACTGGATGTTTTTTTTATTTGTTTAATGGCATTGTGTCATTGCTGTGTTTCTCTTTTTACTCTACACCCTTAAATCTAGTAAATAAACAATATTTGATCGTTTAAGTTAATATTTTAACTAATGGCATCAGCACGAGTATAATTTCACTGAGAAAACCCATTTGGAAAACTGCTCCTCTGTGTGTTTACAAGACTCTCCTGTCAATCCTTTTTATAGACACGCCCACGATGCCCCTTTCACTCCACACACACATCTCAGCTGTGCAAGAGGATCGAGTACTTGCGCCTCCTATTGAGCAACATTAGCATAATGACGGCTAGATATTTATCTACTTGTGATGATCTTTCATTATATCTTACTTTTGGTAGTGATGTCATGACGATCCTTGGTAATGCCAAAACTCCACCTGGACTCAATGGCCACTGTAGATCCAGGGGGTGTGGCTTTGTGTACATGGGCAGGATGTTACATTTTAACTCAAGGATACGGGTTTGTTTGAAGAGTTAAAAAAATACAGATCAAAAAAACGAACACATGAATCAGAGATCATGATTAAACATGACACTCTGGGACTTTGATGCAACTGGATGTGTGTGTGTGTGCGTGTGTGTGTGTGTGTGAGTGAGATGTGTTATAAATTAATTTTCCAGGTGAACGCCGTACGCACTTTATTCCGCAGCATGTTGACAGCAGGGAGGCGTGAACCTCCAGTGAGTTAAAGACACGGGCTGAGCGGCGGGTGTTAAATCACACTTTAACACGTGATTTGTTACATTTTAATCACACTTTTACAAAAAGCAAATTTATTTACACTCATGACACCTGCAGGAGGAGTAGTAAGGGTCTGGTGCGTTGGAGATTTGGCGGCAGAGGCAATGGTGAACCGATCCCTGGTTACTGAAACTTACTGGCTTTAGGAACATGCAACGTGACCTCTCTGGTGGGAAAAGACTCGGAGCTAGTGCAAGAGGTGGAGAGATACCATCTAGATATAGTCATGCTCACCTACGTACACAGAATGGGCTCTGGAACTAAACTCCTGGAGATGGGCTGGACTCCATTAAACTCTGGAGTTGCCCTAGTAGGAGTAGCAGGAGTGGGTGTACTCATAGCCCCCAGTTCAGTGCTGGTATGTTGGAGTCTACCCCAGTGGATGAGAAGATCTCCTTCCTTCGGCTTTGTGTCGGGGGATGGACCCTAACTGTTGTTTGTGCTTATGCACCGAACATCAGTGCAGAGTATTCAGGCTTCTTGGAGTCCTTGGGTGGGGTGCTTGGAGGTGCGCCTTCACAGGAGGCTCCAGAGGAGAGGGAGGTCTGGCATCTCTGCTTACACTGGTGCCCCCGTGACCCAGACCCAGATAAGCAGAAGAAAATGGATGAATGGATGAACGCTTGCCAGTAGAATGCTGGGTAGCAGGGGTCGACTAGCACGGCGTGTTGGTGTGACAAGGACTCCGGCTCTCCTGCCCCTTTCCCGATTACGCGGGCGGAAGCCATAATTAAAGAATAAAGCACTCCATGTCGTGCTGTTGTAGTAAAATAATCAGTGATGAAGCAGAGTTACTGTGACCACCCAGATGTTTATTATTTTCCCATAACAGCACGTCTCAAAGTGTTTTATTCCTCTTACACCACAGCAATTTGCCAACGAGTACAAATTTTAATTACTAAAGAATGACACGTCATACTTTTTATCCTTTTATAGTTACGTTTAAAGTCTGCAAAACAAGTTCGTTTCTGTTCTCTGCTTCACCAGCCACAGGAACCTTGGTGGGATTTTTGCAAATGCTTCAACTCTTTGTGTTCACTGTGTGGTGGAGATTTTCCTCACTCGTTTTATGGCTCTGTCACTTCCTGTCCCTCCTCACTCTGTAATGATGCTAACGTCCTGATACGAATGGCCTCGATGCCTCTTCTAATCTGACAGGTTCATTTGGTGAGGATCGTACAGCTGATGGCTTGCACCTCGCTCTATATGCAACCACACCGCTATGTAAATAGCCTTCAAACGCCACTTAATGAATTACCCAGTAAATAAAACGAGGTTCGCTCATACATCATGGAACCCGCATCCATCAGAGCATCAGGGCCGTGTCATAGAACGGCGTGACCGAGCCCAGCAGAGTGGAAGTGAAAGAACGACTGTTCTAAATCCTACATTGTTTAATCCGATCTTAATTCCTTATTCAGTTCTGATTTTCTTAATTACTCTCAGCCCATTTCCATAGGTTCTACGCTTCCATTAGAGAGATTTTATTTTAAATATTTTGATTTTAAAATGAACACTTTAAAATGTTTCTGATCTAAGTTGTAGAAACAGTGACTATAAAAAATTATATCTGTTGAAACAAATCGTTTTTTTTTTTTAATTGGCACTAAATTCTTTAATAGAACAATAAATTGTTTTTTAATTAGCTTTAAAAAAATCAATGATTAAGCGCAGCACGTGCAATGTTGCATTTTTTTCTTGCAGTAAATGGCTTTATTTTAAAAATAAATAAAATTTCTTTTCTTCTCAGATCCCAGCTTGTTAAGAGGTTGGGGTCAGAGCACAGGGTCAGCCGTGATACAGCAGCCCTGGAGCAGAGAGGGTTAAGGGCCTCACTCAAGGGCCCAACAGTGGCAGCTCGGCAGTGCTGGGGCTTGAACCCCCGACCTCCTGAGCAGTAGCCCAAAGCCTTAACCATTGTGCCACCACGTGCTTTGGCTTGCAACCAATCAGCAAACAAGTAATTATTTACAGTCACATTACTGTTGTGCATTGAAAAACCTGTATCGCCAAAAAATGTGTCTTGCATCCGGTGTGAATACATGTTTTGACATTAGCAGGGAGCAGTATTGGTATTTTTTAACGAATGAATCCATGTATACTCAAGATTAACTGCCATGATGTCCTAATATTTGGGTATATGTGAATCGACTGATCAGTAGCTTTCAGTTTAACTCTAAATGGCATAATCATGGGTAAACAAAATTTCTATAAACATAGCAAAAAAATTAATTTTTAATAAATAAAACACTTAATTTTCCATTACATAAAATTTTAAGTATGTCAAATATGAGTCAGTAAATCAATCCACACTTCTAATAAGTTCTAATTGTGTTTAATTAGCTGGCTCGCTAAAGCAGCTCGTTTGTGACGGTCTCTGAAAGCGGAGATAATTTATTTTTCATGTTCTGAGGTGAAGTAGAGGAATAGTAATGTTGAAATCAAATGCACTGCTAAATGGCAAATTAATTCCAACACAAAATTCCTCTAAATGGTTTGATATCATCAGGGCTGAAAAAAAAAAAAAAAATAATGAACTGTACTTCAGTAAAAGTATGGGCACTGCGTCAAAAGCCATTCAAGAGAATTCAAGTTAAAAGCAGTAAAGAGTGAAAAATCTACTTGAGTGAAAGAGAAAAAAAATATCCACTGTTAAACACATGGATGAAAAGGCTAACCCCAGGTTCACCATGCCCCTTCCTGCACGACTAGCTAGTTCGCTAAGCAATCGGTCGTAAGGAAAATATTCTGCTAACTCAGACAACACTTACAAGTGTTACGTAGATCATGTTTAATAACCTTTTTTTCCTAAAAGGTGGAATTTGCAGCTTAAACAAAACTTAGCTAGTTAGTTAATTCAACAAATGTACAGAACTTAACAAGCTAGCTAATTTAACAAATGAATGTACAAAGTTTAAGTAGCTAACTATTTTTAGCAAGTAATGTACAAAACTCAACTACCGACATAATTTAATCAACTGATGTACAAAACTTGACTAGCTAGCTAGTTTAATGAACCGATGTACTAAACTTAACTAGCTAGCTAATCCAACAATGTACAAAAAGTATCTAGCTAGATCATTTAACTAGCTAAATCTCAAAAGTAGCTAATTTACCAAACATACTTTCAAAGGTTTGATGTCGAAATGTATATTTCATTTTTATATGGAAGGCAAAGGAGACGCCGAATGTCTGAACGAAGTGTTCACTCCAGAATCATCTTTCTTTTTTTTTTTTTTAATAAGTAGGTAAAAATAGAAACCGATAATAATCTCATGATGTTTGAGTATTTTAAACCTAAGAAATAAAAAGTTGTTGTGTTTTTTTCTCTTGGAAATTTCCTTGAGTAAAGTACAACTCTTTGTAGTGCAATTACTCAAATATTTTGGAGCTCTGAATATCAACAAGTTAACAGTTTAATGGCAAGCAATGATTAATTCTCAGAAGACGAATTCCTTAAAAGTTCTCGAGATGTTTAAACACTGTTTTTTTTTTATTAAAAAGGGAACAGCTTGTATCCTTTAGTCTCTTTTTTTTCGTGTCGTGCTGTTTAGTGATGGCTTCGTGGTCCTTCACAGCAAATGACTCTTCTCCAGCTTTGATCAGGACGTGGCCTACACGTTCCTCACCACACTTCACAGCACAAGGCCAAGAGAGAGAGAGGGAGAGCGAGAGCGAGAATGAATGAATCGCGTGTCACGTGGGAAGACAAAAGGACGGAGACGGTGGCCTTCAGCAGGAAAACATACCGAGTCACTGCCTTGACACCGGAGGATAAAATTTTACAGAGTCAGCCGCTTCACTTTACTTCATGAAGAGGTTCTGCCCTTTTCCCAGAATCAGTGCATCATTAAGAGCAAAAAAAAAAAAAAAAAGAATTCACTGGAAGGTTTTATTAAAGTCCATGCAATTAGATGATGAGAAAAGCTACGACTGATAACCCCAGCCATCGCCCTCCGCCACGACCGTTTCTAATTATTCAGAATTATTCGGAAGAGCCGTCTGCCATATTAAGAGGAGACAAAAAAAATCACTGTAACTCACTCCACGTGAAACAGATTTTCACTGAAGCTTTTTTCACGTTTCTGCATATGCGCTGTTAATATTCTGATTTGATATTTTAAAAATATTGTTAAAAATCAGCCTACTATGGAAATAATTCTCATAAACATGATCAGAACTGTCAAATCTAATATACACAAATATTCCCAATAATTCAAAAATAATACACAATATACACAAAAACTCAAAAATAATCTTAAATAATGAATTAAAACCAATGAATTCAGTTATTAATTAGAATTTCAGAATGTATCGATTATTTGTTCCCCATGAAGCAACAGCGCTCCTAAAACAGGGATTTTATTGTTTATTTATTTATGTTTTAAATTAAGTCCAACAAATTTAGATTCAGATTTATACAGTACAATACTACATCTGAGAAAAAAAAAAAAAAAGATTCAGACACTGATATTTTAGCCAGTCGGCGTTCAGGAAGTGATTGGCCTTCATGTAGTGAGCTGATGCACTAAACTTTAAATGTGTACTGTTGCCGGTGTACATAAAAACAGTGGATGAAAGGAATTTGTAAATCCGTAAACATAATGCAAATACACGTTTAAACAACGACGCAGCTTAGCTTCAAAGCCTGGCTGAATAACAATGGCGTTATAAGTGATTATTAAATCGTCCATGAGGCCTTTCAACATGTGTATTCATGAGCATATGATATCAAAGTGAAAGCTGCTGCACCGTCTTTTCTTTTACTTCATGCAAATGTAATTCTTCTTTTTTTTTTTTTTTTTTTTTAATTATTTATTTATGGCATGCTTTTGGCCTGAGCGTTTTGCCGACGGAGGAAAATAGAGGCGCTGAGAAAACACAGTCTGCTTTCAATAAGTCCATCGCTAATGCAATTTCCTGTCGAGGTCTGGAGCAGATCTATACGGCGTATGGAACATGAGAAGCGAACGCTCTGGCCTTATTTCAGAAATCTCCCGCAGTCAGCATAACGCTGACGGATTAGGACTGGATCAAAGAAACAAACGGAAAAAAAACCCCGAAGTGCAGAAGAACATTTTCTTTCCTTTTATTCTTCAACTTTTAGTTCATGCACTTATGTGCAATGAGCTTTGAAGGTCCTTGAATATGTTTTTTTAGGTTCACATCATCTGGAAATGTTTTTTTTTTTTTTTTTGCAGGAACTTTAAACTTTTTAAAGTTGAACTTGTAAATTCAAGAACATTCATTTTACAGATTTCTCTGTGTTTCTTTTCACAGTGTTAATGTTCCTTAACTAAAAATTAGCATAAATGTTTATATATATATATATATCCAGTAGCAGTTATATGGCAAGAATTCCCAACGTAAGACTAAACTGCAAAAAAACAGCATGATTTGGGCTACAATTTTACTCAGGAAGAAAGAAAAACGGTCTGAGCTAGAACCTTTAAGAGCTGTTTAGTTTCTAATTTAGTTATTCGCTTGTCTGTTGAGCAACAAGCAGCAAGCTGACACAATTTATTAGGTTTATTTTTCTATCAGTATAGAACAGCAAACTGCACGCTGATTAGAAAGGGATTTGGAAAATAATTCTTTTAGAAGCTAGGAATGCGTAATTATCCAGTGAGCCATTATTCATTTATTAATTATTCCAATTATATCCGGTTATTAATAAGAATCCATTAAGAGCCATCCGAGATTAGCGTGATATCTCACAAGCAAGCGGTTGAAGGTTTGCAGGATTTCTATGGATCATAACTAGCAGATGAACTGATTCGATTTTGGAATTGATCCCAACGGGGTCAAGGTCACAGCAAGGTCAAATATCTGAAAGAGTTTTTCCTTCAATAGCTTCCTTCTTGTCGAAGTACACCACACGGCTGAAAGTATGACCACCTGACCATCGTGCCCACATTATACCAATTTAGCACAACCCAGTCCTCCTACGGTGCCTTGCGTAAGTGTTTACCCCCTTGAACTATTCCACATTTTGTAGTGAAAGTGTACCAGCATGTTTCTGAGAGGAACCCGGAATTAACAGTAACCTGAGCTCAGGATTGAACGCGGCACCCAGAAGCCGTGGGGCTGCGTCGCTATCCACTGCACCGCTTCATCATTTCTCAATACGAGCCACAAATCCTGCTGTATTGTTGATAGCAGCAGGCAGGAAGTGACATGAAAGCCATCACACATGCTGTACAGCGATCACAGGCTTCACAAGCACAGTGTTTCTGATGCACTCTGTAAATGAAACGTATGTCGTGCACCTGAGTGATAGACGGAAGCTCACGGGACTTTACTGGCCTGCGGGTTTTACACCTCTGTTTCTTCCACAGGAATGTGATCGAGCTTTGATGGTTAAAAAAAATGAAATAAATAACAGGCGCTGTTCTGTACGGCGCAGTATATATTCCAGCAGGTCCTGATTAAATCAGCTAGCTGGGGGAAATCCCAGCAGAGCGACGGAGAGCTCCATAATCCCTCGCTATAAAGAAGCACACAGACGCTGCTTTTCCGGCGTCGTGTGTGTGTTAGACAGATCATCTTACAGTATGAACTGCACATGGTGCACGTGTTCGCTTTATTGAGGTATAAAAGCATACTCACGGGACTAAACCAATAACACATCCGCTGCCAATCAAAAGTTAGCAGACAAATGAGTTATTCTAGTGCTTTTAATTCACAATTAGAGGAACAGACAAAAGAAAAGAGTACAGAGTGTTAACTGTTCCATTAGTGACATGGCATTGTATTTAACAGCGTACTAACTGGCAGATCCTAAAGGAACTTGAATATAAGTTAATAATTTATTAAAAGCAGGTGCACTTTAAGAATAAACCAGTTAATAAAAAAAAAAAGTCTCAGAAACAGAGCTGATATTCATTATAAGAGAGAGCAAAGAGCAATACTGCATGTTTAGTGCTACAAGTAACTATTTAGCGTGAATAATAATATCTAATGAAGAATTGAGTAATTATATCGAAAGAAAAACAGCAAAAATGCTGCAGTCATGTCACCGTGATTTCTGTCCTTCACCTTCAGGTCACCTGAAGAGTTCTGACATGAACCTGCCATATATCCTCCTTCACCGTCTTATAAAATCCGTTTCATCTTTTCATTCATTCATTCATTCATTCCTCTTTAAATGACTAGGAAAGAAGCCTAAACGAAAAAACAAACCACTTCATGAAAACCCATCTCACATTCTAATTCAATCATCTCAAAGTGCATGCAGTCCATTTTATATTATGAGGCTGAACACATCAGAAATCAGAACTCCATCGTCGCAGCACTCGGGCGCTCCCGGGCCATCGCGCGTCAAGCTAGAGGCCAAAAGCGGTGCGGATTCAGAGAGAAGTCCACGCTGGAAAAGACTCAAGCTATTCATCTCCACGTCTAGCATTCAAGAGTCTGAAATAAATAAATAAATAAATAAATAAATAAATAAATCAATCAATCCCCACTGCTGAGCTCGCACTGTTTACCAGCAGTGAGAGAAGCCGAAGCCGCGCAGGTGAATTATTCAGCGGCAAACCTGTGGCTTCATCTCACTGCCTGAGAGAAGAGCTCCTTGTTTGTTTTCAAGCTCTTCATATAGAGACAGAAAAGTTTTTCTTTTCTTTTCTTTTTTTTTTTTTCTTTTGAAAGAGGAAACAGAGCTGGGCCGCTCACTTGGAGCTTGACTGAAAATGTAATGAAGTATAGAATATTATAAAGTGTATTTCTCACCTGGAGCAGAAGGTCAGGTGTGTCTTTGAAATGTCAACGTACTGCTGTGGTTAAGTGATGCCTTTATTCTTCTCCAGAAAATTCTGAGAGCATTGATCAGTTATTGTGGCATTAAATACGCTTATATATATATACAGTGATTATATGGGTGTTATTATTCCATGTTAAAGTGCATTTCAACATGTCATGCCCTGATAATATGTGACGTAGAAAACTGTTTGTGAAAGTAGTATATGAAAAAAAATGTGTCAGGTAAAAAATAAATAAATAAATAAATAAATAAATAAATGAACTGTGGGGGAAAAGATCACATTCATTTAAATGAATCTTTCGGGAAAAATAAACTGTCAATGAATCGTGTGGAAAAAAATAAAAATAAAAAATGAATTATATGTAAAAATTAGAAAATAAATGAATCGTGAAAAAAACATGGTAAAAACAACTGGTAAAAATTAATTATTGATTAAAAAAAGTGCAAGTAAACGAATCATATGAAAAAGGTGAATATCCTTGAATCGTGTAAAAAAAAAAAGTGAAAGTCAATTAATAATTTGCAAGAAAGAATATAAATAAATTGTGTAAAAAATAAAATATGTGAAAATAAATGAATCATTTGTAAAAAACAAATAAATAAACAAATAAATATATAAAGTTAAAAAAAAATGTATCATGTAAAAAAAGAAAAAAAATGAAATAAATTAAGAAATAAATTAATAATTTGTAGAAAAAAAATCACATGCAAAATTAAAGAATCAGGTGAACAGTCGAAAAGTCAGTGACATGATGTATCTAAAAACCACGTTATTATTCACATAATTAATAGTATATTAATTTACACATAATACAGAATTTCATCATCATCAGTACTTTGGATTTTGTTGCATTGCACCTCTAATTCATTTTAATTCGAACAAAAGAAAAAACTACCTAGCCGACATTTTTACACACAAAATCAAATTTCTCGTTTATTGCTCTCACACGGTTGATCTCATAAACTAAAATCTCCGTGCTTCAGACAACACGCTCGTTAATCTTTAGCTGTCACAGAATAACAGACGTCGTCATTTTGGCAGAGCTGCTCGAGACTCAAAGCTCTATATTCAGATTTCTAATGAAATTTTATTCTCATAACTGTGCCTGAGTGTCTACCGAGTCTCAACGTCTAACACACGCTTTCTGTCTCAAACGTTTCTGAATCCGAGTCTCATAACCACGTTTCAGGTAAAAAACGTCCGGCAGCGAGAGAGTATCAGAAGATCAACCACACCGAGCACGTCCCGAAGTCCTTCATTTCCTCTTACGCCACAGAAATCTACCACTGATCACAATGAGCCGTTACTATAGTAACCATAACGTATTAGAACGAGCACATTAATATAAACCTGCACTACTGTCACTGCTGCTGTTACAGAAAATGAATCAAAGCCTTCTGACCAATCAGAAGCCGGAATTTGATGATGCAATGGTCTAAAATTAGATATATACTCTAGACAATGTGATAACGCCGCGTACCGGATTTTAATTTACACATTTTTAGACAAAAGCAGGTTCATCGTTGCCATAGCAACAGCTAGCAAAACAGAGAAGTCTTGAACACAAGCGCTTTAACAGTAATTGACAAGGGCCCTTCATTATGATGCTACAAAGATGAAAGGTATAATATATATATATATATATAAGTGTAAGTGTATAATATTATTAGTTAATATTTAAAACATTATTTAATTAAACAAATATTACCATTATTTATACAGTTATATGCTAAAGTGTAATTATTATAAACAATTCCGCACATAACCAATAATAAATATAAATAATACTATAAAACTATAATAAAAATAATTATTTTATATAATTGCATACTGAACTTTAGTTATTAAACATAATAATATCAACATGTAAAATAATACAGATATTATAATTATACTGTGTGTTTATTTAAAACATATATTATTTTACATAATTATTAAATAAAATGCATTATTATAATATAAAATTTTGTCAAAAATAAAATGTAAGAAATCCATAGTGTAAAAAACAAACATTATAATTATTATAATTAATTCCACTATTTTATCTAAAATTATTACTATTATTATTATTATTATTATTATTATTATTATTATTATTATTATTATTATCTAATTATGAACTTAAATATATACAATTTTTTTTTTAAATAAATCAAGCACTGATGAACTATTAACTTATTTTAGCACTGATATTTAAATCACCTTCATGTTAAACTTAATGTATTTTAATGTACGTTAGCAATTTGGCCTTAAACTCAAAATTAACATAAATCGAGTTAAAGTTTTGAAAAGTTCAGCATTCAGATTTGCTGTTGCAGTTGAAAGTTATAGTCAGTGCTGCTTTTCTAAAGTCTCTACATTGCTGTTTGTCTTGTTAACAAATTATAATAATATACAGAAGATTAAATAATCCTTTAGGGCTTTAACACACACACACACACACACACACACACACATAACCTTGAATACAGTGATAATGGGGCAGATGGCAGGAATGTTAACAAGCAAGAACAGAGATTTGAGTCATTAAAACACACACACACACACACACACTCTGCGTTGGTGCCCCAGCTGTGAGGTCTCAATGTAAATGTCGGACCAGAGTGAACAATCATGTTTCCAGCATGTGGCGTTACTGATTGTTCAAGCACGGAGAAGGCGTACATACTTATGCATGCTGCTTAAAAACAACAAACCAAGGCTTAGATGGAAAGGAACGCAAAGCAACAGCAATATCAACAACAACAAGAGCAGCAACAACAATAACAACGGCAAAAAAAATAGCAACAACAACAGCAATAACACCAGCAGCAAGAACAACAACAACAAGACAACAAAAATAGCAACAGCAAAAACAATGGCAACAAGAACAACAACAAGACAACAAAAATAGCAACAACCACAGCAACAGCAATAACACCAGCAGCAAAAACACAAGCAACAAGAACAACAACAACAACAAAAATAGCAACAGCAATAACAACAGCAACAACAACAGCAATAACACCAGCAGCAAGAACAACAACAACAACAAGACAACAAAAATAGCAACAGCAATAACAGCAGCAGCAAAACAATAGCAACAAGAACAACAACAAGACAACAAAAATAGCAAAAGCAATAATGGCAACAATAAGAGCAGCAAAAACAACAACAAAAATAGCAAAAGCAACATCATCAACAACAGCAACAGCAGCAAAAGCAACAGCAACAAGAACAACACTAACAACAACAACAAGAACAGCAACAAAAATAGCAACAACGGCAAAAAAATAGCAACAACAACAACAACAACCACAGCAACAGCAATAACACCAGCAGCAAAAACACAAGCAACAAGAACAACAACAACAACAACAAAAATAGCAACAGCAATAACAACAGTAGCAAAAAAAATAGCAACAAGAACAACAGCAATAATGGCAACAATAAGAGCAGCAAAAACAACAACAAAAATAGCAAAAGCAACATCAACAACAACAGCAGCAAAAGCAAGAGCAACAACACTAACAGCAACAACAGCAGCAAAAATAGCAACAACAATAACAGCAGCAAAAAAACAACAGCAAAAAGAACAACAACAACAACAATGTAAAGTGTAGTTTTTTTTTACTGTCTAAGCTTTTACACCACTGAAGGAAAACACTTTATTGGGTTTACTTGATTAAATTGTGTACACTGGTTCCACGTGAATGAATCGAGTTGCATTAACACAGTTTGTTGTCGTACAGCCAACGTGATTTGATCATGTATTTTCAAAGCTCTTGAGCTGTGAGGCAGTAACTGTGCTGCGCCCAACGAACCACGCTGGTCGTAATTGGATCACGCCAATACTACATCAGTCGATCACACTCACTGTAGATAATTCAAACTCGTAGATTAGATACATGTTTAAATTTAATTTACTATAAGCAATGAAATCAGGTTTTGATGTATTTATCCGTAAACTATATATTATATTTTCTCTTAAGTCTGAACACAGCTTCACTTTTTTGCAGTGTGCACTGCGGTGATACAATTTTTCCTGAGTATTGTTTCCACCCAATGCGATTATGAAAGCACAAAACTAACCTGACACGGAGCAGGTTTGTCCAAACGCATATGTCGTCATAGTAACTCAGAGGAACTTACAATTAGTTTTGTTTGTGGAACAGAAATTGATGGAGATTAGCAGGGCTTGTTGAAATTAGCCTGGCTTATCGAGTTAGATCACTTCATGGAATACCCTCAGCAACAACAACAGCAGCAACAACAACAATTACAACAATAACAAGAATGACAACAGCAGCAGCTACAACAACAGCAGCAACAACAATGACAATAACAACAGCAACAACAACAGTAGCAACAACAACAATTACAACAATTACAAGAATGACAACAGCAGCAGCTACAACAACAACAACAACAACAACAACAGCAGCAACAACAATGACAATAACAACAACAAACAACAGCAGCAACAACAGCAACAATGACAACGGCAGCAACAACAACAAAAACAGCAGCAACAACAACAAACAAAAACAATGTCAACAACAATGACAACAACAACAGCAGCAACAACAATGACAATAACAACAACAAACAACAACAGCAGCAACAACAATGACAATAACAACAGGAGCAACAACGACAAAAACAGCAGCGACAACAACAAACAAAAACAATGTCAACAGCAACAGCAGCAACAACGACAACAACAACAGCAGCAACAACGACAACAGCAACAGCAGCTACAACAACAACCTTCGCAAAACCTCTTTTTAACACTAAATTTGATTTTCCGTTCTGTCTGTTCTGGCCTTTTAACTTGGTTTGGTTCTTTTTCTGTTCTTTTCGCTCCATTCTTCTGTCCTGGCCTTTTCACCTGGTTGTGTTTTTTCCATCTTTTCCCTCTGTTCCCTTCTTTCTGTTTTGTTCTTTCTATTCCCATTTTTTTTCCCACTCGGTTCTATTCTCCTCACTCCATTCTTTTCAATCTGTTCTTTCCTTTCCATTCTTTCTGTATTTTTTTTTTCATTCTGATCCATTACATTCTTTCCAGTCTTTGCTTTTTGCTTCATAATTTTTGTTCAGTTTCATTCTTTTTATTTTTTCGTTCTTTTCTGTATTCTTCACAAATCCTATTTGTAACCTTTAATGTGAGTCGTGGCCTCGCCATCAGGTTCATCAGGTCCCGGGGGGCCAAAACTAACGCACACCGCTCTGCATCTGAAGCAGTTATTGATTCTCCGGATCCTCAGGCGCGAATTGATTTGCCTTCATAAGCAACACCAAGGTCATGTTATTAGCTCCGGATTATTCCGGACTGCAGTGTATGGACCAGGACACGTTTACGGTCACGCAGAATGGACACGCCTCTCACTTTACAACCCGCCGAATTCAGTTTACAGGTATACAGGGCTATTAGGCAGGGCTGGGGGCGGAGCTAAGACAGTCGGGAGTTATTAGCTTCAGAGCGCTTTTGTTATTTTTAAGTTTTCGGATTATTCCTGAGTGGAAGTAAACTGTACTGTAAAAATCATGAATGATATTTATAATAATAGTCATTAATATTCATGAGTAGTCCACCAATGCACATGAATATTCATTAGCAATGAATTACAGAAGCAAAATATTTACCTCTGTAACGCTAACCGGCTGTGGTAAATTAGCTAAAGTTAGCTGTGAGCATGCTAATGAATGATGAAATGATTTGCACATCAGAACAAGCACGCATCTTTGTTGAAATAAGTGTTTGGTAAGCTGCTGCTGGTCCAATCCTAACACACGTTCTTCACGCTGAGCGACACCGACTCATTTCCATATCCATTTCTCTTCTTTTTGTTCTACTGCAAAGTTTGTGTTCTTTTCATTTTGTTCCTTCCTTTCATTCTCATCATTCCATTTCACTCGTTCTCTTCCATGTTTGTCATTCTGTACCATTCTTCTGTGTTCTCTCATTTTGCTCTGTCCGTTGTTTTTTTTTTTGCATTCTCTTTTTCCCTTTTGTTCTTTTAGTTCCATTCTTTTCTTTCGGTTTTGTTCTTTGCGTTCTGTTCTTTCGTGTTCCTTTCTTTTTTGCTTTAATCTTTTTATTCCATTCTGTTATTTTTGTTTCTTTTTACAGCCCGTTCTTTTTGCTTTTCTTTTCATTCCATTCATTTAGTTTTTTTGTTCTTTTTGTTTGTTTTTTTAAATTCAATTCTTTCCATTCAGCTGCAGTTTTTCCATTTTGTTATTTTTGCTCTGTGTTTTTTAAATCTATTTTCTTTAAATCCATTTTCTTCTGCTCCATTCTTTTCTATCCTTTCTATCCGTTCCAGTCTGTCCTCCTCACTCCGTGCTTCTTGTCCTGTTCCTTCTGTCTGGTCACTATTTTTTTCCATTCTGTTCCATTCTTTTTTATTCCTTTCTCTCCATTGCCATTTATTCTGTTCTTTTTTTTCCTTCATTCTTTCTGTTGCCGCACAATGCACTTGCGTCTGTTTGTTTCAGGGCACAGCACAAACACAGTCCGTTAGCTACGTCAGGTTCACTGTGTTCATGGAAGAGCTGCGGCCTCGGCTTTCCTCTCCGCGCTCTCAGGGACTAGCGTGCTGAAGCTCTGCACTCGCACATCTGTAGATGTTTGTGCAGAATTGGAGGAGGAGTGCAGATTTTAGACATCATCTCGGGCTCTTTCCGTCAAGTTGCTCATCTCCGGCGGATTTGATGGAACCTCACAAAATAGCCAACAGATTTCACTTTGCTTCTCCTTTATAGTCCATTTTCACAGTTTAAGCACTTTAAGCTTTAAGTGCACTATTATAACAGTCTAACCTAACAGCTTAAAGCCTTTAATACAGTGCTATTAAATTGTCCCACATGCTTTCTTGCACTTGCACACTCTCTCTCTCTGTTTGGTTTAGTTAAAGAAAAAAAGCTTCCTATGCTAAATTATTCCATATGTATTCCCCTGATGTTTAAAGTGGGTAAAACTCACCCACTCACCTAGCAGAATGCTCCACATAAGCATATCCCACATTCCCACCTATTTGCATAATTGTTAATACATCTCAAGGCGCGGCATTAAAATTTATGGCTCCCAAAGCAAACAGAAAGAGTGATTAGCGAAACCTCTCACGCTCGCATCTGAACCCTATCGGCAGATACGGAAAAGAGAGAGAGATATAGAGAAAGAGGACTATTTGCATAGCAAAATGGCATCGAAAAAAAAGCGCCATTCTACTGTTAAATGACCCACAACTTTCTAACGCCAGCGCCGCTGGCCCTCACGCACCATTTTATCCCAGCTCAGGAAGCTAAAACCACCCGAGCCGAGTTATTTCCTCTCATCAGAACAAACGGCAGTAGACTGCGAACGATGCTTGGGTAGTTCCCCAAGGGCCTCGCTCTGCTTTAACTCCCAGAGCCGCATTAGCAGTGTTATGATGTTCACTAGCACTGGTTAGTGCCGATTCCACCCCATTACGCATGCCTTGTGCAGCATGCAGGGCCTCAAAGTCTATTCGTTCCCATTAAAGCTGGCACCACCACGGCAGACACTCAGCAAAAAGCATCCGAGGACTTTAATTTCCCTCGGCCTTCCAGATTAAAAGAAGCTAAATGAAACGAAAAAAAAGTGTTTGCAGCTATTCATAAAGAGCTGCCTGACCAGGACTGTATGAATTAAGCAGAAATGAAAATTTGTGTAACATGGTTTTACGATGGCTAACTAATCTTATACGGCAAAGCTGCACAGGCAAAATTTCAGCCTTGACGTGTCATCGCTGAGGCCTGCTTTACACCACGTCCAATTAGATTAGCTTTAAAATGAGAATGCCTTAATTTGGCGTGAAAGTCATCAAAGCTCCTGTCCTCGTTTGTATTAGTGTATGAAATGTGTATTGACAGAAACTTTGAAAGTAAACACAAAGGATCAGGTTCTATCCTTGCAGTATCGATTGCATCTTCTATAGATAAATAGCTCTTCATTGCTGCCGAGGAGGAGATGGAAATAGAGAGACGACACTTGCTTTTCAATTTTCTAAATAATGATAGAATGGCTTGAAGGTCTGAAGAGAAAATTGGTACAGTTGTTAAGCACTGGAAAGGCAAAAAAAAAAAATTACTAAAACTACATTGAATGTTTGGAGTACAGTACATCCTTATTCTGAAGAATTGAGTAGATCATTCAGTCTGTTATTTTGGTTGATTTTTTTTAATCGCTTTCATAATCGCATACTGTGACGAGGAGGAGGGAGGGGCCAGTTCTGTTTATTGTTAAAACGTTACGTTTGAGTTCACTCGGTTCCTGCCTCCTCCTTGCCCATCTTTGTGACTCATCCCTACAGTGAACAACAAGAAAACATCTACAGTGGAAAGGTTTCTGTAATAGCAGAACATGAAACTGTTTTTTTTTTTTTCCCGCCATGTTCCTTTCCATAAAGCACTTTGCTTTTCACTTGAATGCAGTTGGAGGAACCTGAAGAGAATGAAAGAGAAAGAAGTTTATAAAAACATTCCCAGATCCTGGCAGTTGTCCGTAAAGTTTGGAAGCGTATTCCCAAATCCTATGAATTTTAAACCACCTAGTGCTGGAATGCCATTTCTGTTGACTGACTGCTTCATTGAGGGTTAGAATGTAAATAAAAACACAGAACGATGATCTCTGATCTCTCAGATCTCTCTGAATGGTTTTATAAAAGAGACGTTTAAGAGGTCGTCGACAGTCACAAAGCAACACGATAATAAAAGACCATCTGGCTTAATGAGCAGGGTGAGAGGTGAGCCTGTTCTTCGCCTGGTTTAAAGATGTGTTTGGAGTGTGTTAATTAGCTGCGTGTCATTGGTGGAAGATGTTCTTTTTCTAGTGTATGGCTAATACAGTGTAAGCTTGCATGATCTGAGCTGGAAATGAGCTAAACTGTTTAAAGCTCCATTCTCTATGGCTTAGTTACAGACTATGGGTTTAGCCCTATTTGGCTTGGATTAGTTTTACATGAACAGGTGGAGTAATGTAATTATTAGCCACGTGTCTCTCTCAGATTCTTCGTCTCACACGATTCTGTCACATCAGTCATTTTTACGGACTGTGCGTTCCCATGTCTGGAAAGATTACACCATCCGGTAGCTCCGCTAACTCCATCCCTCCATTCTATCTATCTGTCTTTCTGCCTATCTATCCACTATCTCTCCTGCCACCCATCTTTCTCTCCTGTCTATCTGTATTTCTGTCCATTTGTTTATACAAATATATCTCCATCCACCCATCCAACCATCAATCCATCCGATGCCTCAGTATTTCTGTCTATCTACCATCTATTTGTCTTTCTATCTATTCACCATTCATCAATCCATCCATCCATCCATCTGTGTAGGAGTGAGGTTTTCTTGGTCTAATGCTCACCATACATCCATCTATCCATGTATCATATCTCCTTTTCTGTCTTTCTATCCATCATCAAGATCTAGTGAGATCTGCTGGGTATACAGCTTTTCATCCATCCACTCTTCCTTCTTATCTACCTGTCTTTCATACGTCCATATATCCACCCATCTGCCTATCTATCCAACATTCATTCATCTATCAACCCATCCATCCACCTTTCTGTCTATCTATGCACTGTCCTTCCATCCATGTAGGAGAAATGGTTTATGGGTCTGCTGTTCATTATCTATCAATTTCTCCATCCAAATGTCTTGTAGAGGTGATAATTTCTACATCTTTCCATCCATCCATCCATCCTCGAGTTCCCTGTGGATGGATTATTACCCACCCAGAGAAACCCAGATGAAGCTTCCTCTGCATATTCATACTTCTCTCCATGTTGCTCGATGCTCCCAGCTGTTTTTTGCAAAGCGTCTTCATTAAAGCAGGCCGTCGTCTCTCTGATTTATTTAACTGGCCTTGATGTGGCAGAAAAGAACACATAAAACCCGGTGATTGCTGAGCACCAGATCAGCTCCGGCTGTTTGTAATGTTTCAATGCCGTTTCCGATGCATGCTCTGTCTGGCAGCTCCATTCACTCTCCTGCGCCTCGGCCGTGAAAAGAAGGAGATAGGAAATGTGAGTTTTAATTTATGTTCCATTTTTTTTTTTATAATTATGATAACTAAAGACGCAATGAATGTATCAACACTGAGCAAGGCCCAGTTTTTGAACTATTTAATATTAAAGGCATGTGAAGAAATTTAACACTGGATTGAGTTCAGCGCTAAAACTCAAACAGCAGACGGCGAGGTAATTTCTCCAAGGTTAATTCCATTTAGAGACTGGGTTCTAGTTCTTGATGAAAATTAATATGCTTATTGGTATTCAGAAAAGAGGGGAGGAAGCTGTAGAGCACCAGTGATGTGGAAAAAAAAAAAGTGTGACATCTTCTAATGTCATTAAAGTGAGCAGACCAGCGCTGAGGCTCTTTGCTATTCTCACGAGGCGTGGCATCTCGTAATTAAAGCCAGAGTCAGGTACAGAGATCAGCTCGCGGCCCACACTGAGCAAATTACTGCAAAATACAATTCGACCTAGAAAAAATCCTTACCGTCTCAAGCATTATTCACAGTGTGAAAATGCAGAGAAAAGGCGACGCATGCAAATAATGAGGTCCCGTTAAAACTATTTATCCTTCCATATCCTTTTGTAGAGATGTTCTCTGTGTCTACAGCTCTTCATCCATCCATCCATCCATATTTGAAAGAGGAAACATCCGTAAGACATGTTTTCTAAGCCTCCTGACAATCCAACTCTTCAACTACATGCCTGTTAGTCACAGTGTGTTTTTCTACATCTTCATCACATTTTAACTCGTTGGCATGCTGTCACTAAACCCATCTGTCCTCCTCTCAGGTCTTACTCACAATCTCCTGGTGCATAACGCCAAACTAAACACCTAAGCACCAATCCTTTCATTAACGCTTCAATATTAACATTAACATTAATGTCTCTTACAACGAAGATTCAAATCATTTTTTAAACTCACAGAAATCGAGGCTGCTGAAGCAGTCTAAAGGCTTGACAGTCTTTTTTTCCCAATAACATAACAGCTATTTTACTGCAACGACAAGCAGCTTTAAACATGGATTTAAGCTCTGTGGAGAAAACAATGCCTCATCCTGGCAGAATATCAACACCGACTCCCACACATGCTCATGTGTGACTTTATACTGCGCTAATGATTATATGTTGGGAATAATATTATAGAGATGCTATTAAATGATGTTAATAATAGCAGGATGGAAAATGTTCCACTTCGCAGAGTAAATAGGACAGGGTGAGGAGAATAATGCTGTCTAATGCTGTATAAGACAAGAGGAGATGTATCTAAAGGTTATTAATGTGTTCAGTGCATCATTTATGTCTCTAATGCACGCTCACATTTAGGTTCTGGGCCGATGGCGTTGTTAATGTAGCGTGTGGAGAGATAGTGGCAAGATGTTTCATAAACTTCACACAGAGCTAAAAGGACTAAACATGAATATTTTATTGATGATTATGTTACTCTAAGTGTTATTTCACCCATCCACCTATCTATCCATCATGCCTCCATCCAATCTATATACCATCCATCCATCCATCCATCCAGTTTGGATGTCTCTAGATCCACCCATCCACGAAAGATGTTTTCAGGGTCTACTGCTGGTGATCCATCCATTTATCCATCCATTCAGTCTATTTGTCTTTCTGTCTGACTATCCATCATCCCTCAATCCAATCTATATATCTCTTTGTCTGACCATCCATCCATCCATCCATCCATCCATCCATCTAGGAGAGAGATTTTCGGGGTCCACTGATGTCTAACTATCTGTTCGTCTGTCCATCTATTTATCCGTCCGATGTATCTCTGTCTGTCTATCAATTTATGCATCCAGTTTGTCTGTCTCTCTATCTGTCGATCTATCCATTTCTGGGTTTACTACTCTACACCTATTCATCCATCTGTCTATCTACACTCTCTAAGAGCTCTGAAAGAAGGAACTGGAGAAGCTTTCAGAGAGTATAATTATGTAAATCAAAAAAAAATTTAAAAAAACACCTGTGATTTCTGGATTCTCTCATTAATTATGTAAATCTTCTCAAAGTAACAGAGACACTTTAACTTCAGTCACCATTTCACTTGAAAACTGGTGTGTTGGAGCGCCGCTCTCCACTCAGTCTGAGATCAGAGCCGGTTTAAAACCTCTGAAGACTAAATGCTGCTTCTTAAGTCGCTCAGCAAAACATGATGTAATTGGCAGAAATGCTAATGAAGAGGAGTTCATCTGGGTTTGTGTGAAGCTACTCCGACATAAAAGCCCGGAGTCAAGAAGCTCAACTCACGTGAGAGTTTAACAGTACCTCCGCTTTGAGAATGTCCTGTCATATCGACATGAGAAACAGAAAAGAGAAAAAAAATAATAATAAAAAGACAGAAAAATATGAATGAAGACCTCTGGATAAAATGTAACTACTACCCAAATGTTCCAAATGCAATAAAGTGCATTTATAAACTGCTCTTAAATAACACTTTTATTTTATTATTCCATAATCTGATTCATTCTGAAGCTATGTTCATTTACACGCAGAAGGATTTTAGAAAAATGCAACTCGCAGTTCACTTTTCATACCTGACCTGCTGCATACAGCATCAATACGCAGCAGTTCTACACTTTATACACATCAACGTGTTATTGTTCCGATTTTCTGGTAGTTCTTTATTACAGCGAAATCTAAGGAGGTGTGGAAAACTGTCAGGTGAAGGAGGAGATACAGAGGTGTTTAGTAAATAATCCAAGCAGACAATCCAAAAGGGCACGTCACAATCGTAAACCATAAACAGGCCAGAGTCAGGCGACGGATGAACAGACTAAAGTAGGTGAGACACAACAGTCAGGATCAGAAAGCAGAAAAAAAGGGTGGAAACAGAGAAAGCAAACGAGTTTCTACACGTCTTTGTATCGACAGAACACAAGGTAACTGAGCGTGTGTTTCCCAAAGAGTGTAATGAATGGAAGTCCTTAAGTAGTGTGCTTGTGAGGGTGATACTGATTGAAGCCAGGTGTGGTGTGTTAGAAAATGGGTGAAATGTGTGTGTGTGTGTGTGTGTGTTCTGGGTAGTGAAGTCCGTGGCGGCCATGTTTGTAGGCCACGGTGTTTGCTGGGAAGTGGAGTCTGTGGTTGGCTATGACGTGACAGAAACCACTGAGTTTCTCATAGTTTTTCATTTTTTTAAACTAATGTATTTATTTATTTTAAACTCACTACCACCCCTGGGGGAAAAAAAATAAAAAGAAGGAAAAATGAGACAATAAAATAAAATAAAACTAAATTCAAAACAAAAATAGAAGGGAGAGTAAAAGCAGCACGAATGAATCAAAAACACAACAGGAATGAATATATGGGGAGAAAAAAGAGACATTACAAGGAAAAAAGTCTTATAATAAGGAGGAAAATTCTAGAGATGGTAAACAATTTTTATTTTATTTTGTATTGAATGGCGTAAACAAACAAATAAATAAATAAATACAAAAGAGGAAAAAAATCTAATCATGATTTGACAGCAAAACAGAAAAGAAAAAAAAACCAGGAAAAAAATAGAAGGAACGTAGAATACTAAAATTGGGAAGAGAACTCGAGAGTGCAGGTTTTTCATTTTTTAAAATTATTTTTATTATTACTCCTCTTGAATGGTTTTGAAAAGTAGGATAATTATAGGACGGCAATTAAACACTAATGTAATGTTTTTTAAATTATTATTATTATTATTATTATTATTATTATTATTAGGTTTGAAGTCATGCTCATATTCGTATTTAAATGGTTTTCAAATTTTCAACAAACTCACAAAATTCAGAACCGTTAAAACTCCCCAGACTCCCCAGAGGCCATTTGTGAGTCCCCATGACATTTTGGGAAACTTTGCGCACCCTGTTGGATGACACTGAGGAGGAGATGCTGTTTGTTTTAGCCTCCACCGTGTGTGGCTTTAAATAGGTCAAAATCATCCATTTTTCATCGGGACCCTGGAAGGATGAGCGGCTGAGCAAACGAGCGGCTCGCTCTCCGGCTCGCTCATCAAGCAGCCGTTTGAGAAGTGTAAATTAGTAATGGTGTTTTATCATGCATTAATTTTAATTCTGTTTTCATCGGCAATTTATGCACATCTTAATGAATTGATTCTTTTTCATCTGTGTCTCATCAAGAGATGAGGAGACATTTACAGAGAGAGAGAGAGACGGAGCGGTGCGAGAACCCGAGGTCAAACAGTTCATGTGACAGAACATGCTGCTGTCTTCAAACGTGCGTGGACATTAACGTTAACGTGAGCCTTGTTATTTCCAGTTATGTCCCTTAATGTCCATGTGTTTGTTTTTGAAATGCTGAGGTTTGTTCCACTCTACAGTAAACCTGAACAAATCGATGAATCAATTAATCAATTAACTGACTGATTTGTTTGTTTGTTTGTTTTTTGTTTGTTTGAAGTGTTGAGGTTTTCCTCGCTATCTGTTTATTTATTACTGTTAAAACTTTAAGCATAATTGCAACAAATTTTGATAAAATGTAGTCATTGGCAAATTGCTGTGGTGTAAGAGGAATAAAACACTCGGAGTGACTCTCCATCACACGTCACTGAAGTTGATTAGTTTTCTATAACAGCACAACATCGAGAGTTTTATTCCTCTTATACTGCAACAATTTGTCAATGATTACTTTTTTTTATTAACTACAGAACATGTACTTTTCATATGTTTATAGTTACACTTAGCCTGATACTGAGATGTCTGATTCCTTATAATAGTTTCTCATCTCATGAAGGAAAAACTACAATATGGATATAAAAGCATTTCACAATTCCCAGTCCGCTGGAATTCTTTGACTGCAGAAGATGATATTTGTGTTTTTTAATCTCACTGTAGCCGCTGTATCTCTCAATCAAATCTCTCTCTCTCTCGCTGTCTCTCTTTCTCTCTCTCTCTCTCTCTGTGTCTCTCCCTCTGTCTCTCCCACTCTCTCTCTCTCTCTGTGTGTCTCTCCCTGTCCCTCTCTCTCTCTCTCTCTCTCTCTGTCTCGCTCTCTCTCTGTGTCTCTCTCCCTCTGTTTCTCCCACTCTCTCTCTCTGTCTCTCTCTCTCTCTGTGTCTCTCCCTCTCTCTCTCTCTGTCTCTCTCTCTCTCTGTGTCTCTCTCCCTCTGTCTCTCCCTCTCTCTCTCTCTGTCTCTTTCTCTCTCTCTCTCTCTCTCTGTGTCTCTCTCTCTCTCTGTCTCTCCCTCTCTCTCTCTCTGTCTCTCTTTTTCCCTCTCTCTCTCTCTGTGTGTCTCTCCCTCTCTCTCTCTCTCTCTCTCTCTGTCTCTTTCTCTCTCTCTCTCTTTCTCTCTGTGTCTCTTCCTCTCTCTCTCTCTCTCTCTCTCTCTCTCTGTGTGTCTCTATCCCTCTGTCTCTCCCACTCTCTCTCTCTCTCTCTCGTCCTACTTCAGATCAAAGTCTAACTCAGGAGGCCGGACTACAGGTGATATTTACAGTCCCCGTGTCCTCGTTTGAGATTTGTTACTCCAGAGCTCCTATCAAAACACGTCACGATGAATCATGCTGCGCTGCTGGGACATTTTTCCTTCCTCCAATCTCAGCCCTTTTCCCCTGGGGACATCTTTCAAAATCGCTCTTGTCCCATATCCCAGGGTCCAGTTCCCCCCGAGCGAGCTGTAGGTCCCGGAGGATAAGTACAAGCAGTGTCTTATTAGCAAGAGATTTCACTGCTAAAGTGCTGAGCTGGCAGTGAGGGAAGCTTTAACTGGCTCTCTTCTCTTCTTTTTTGCAATTTTGCATTTTTTTACTTGTATTCTAGTTGGAGATCTAGTAACTAATCAGCATTTTTGTGCGTATAAAAACATTAATTAGAAATGTATGGTCACACCATCCTCTAAATTTAAAAGTCCAACACTGTTGTGTGGTCAGGTGCATTTTTACAAATGGACACCCTCTACATTTTTTACCTTTTCAGCAAAGGAAAAATAAAAAAGTGATAGTTTATTTTTTGTTTTGTTTCGTTGTATTGTACGTGTATATAATCAGAAGATTGATTGATTGAATGATTTAAACTTCACAAGAGAAAGTAAAAAGAGAGGCTGGTGAGGGAACGACAGTTTATAGCTGGCGAACAGGAACTAACTTGTTTCACTAAGTAACTATAAATGGATAAAAAGTATGATGTATCATTCTGTAATAAATAAGAAAAGTTATGGAAAGGCACAGAAAGTTAATGTACAGCCAATCAACCTGACGCTAATCAAACTCAGAATTACCAAGGACAGACTCTGACATTACAATATGGTGATAGATAGGAGGTCCTGGAATATTGTGTGTGTGTGTGTGTGAGTGTGTGTGTGTGTGTGTGTGTGTGTGTGTGTGTGTGAGTGTGTGTGTGTGTGTGTGTGTGTGTGTGTGTGTGTGTGTGTGTGTGTGAGTGTGTGTGTGTGTGTGTGTGTGTGTGAGTGTGATTGATGGCGCTGAGGCGGTGCTGTCGAGGCGGTTTGGTTCTGTCAGCAGTCTTCCTCAAGGTTCTGGTAATGAACAGATAGAAGCTCCTATCATTGATGTGTTAAAACCCCGACAGCTGCTTTTCATCAACATGACGCACTATTAAAGCTCGCAGAATAACACGACCGCCACAAACAACTAGCCACGCAAAGTTCAGAGAAAAAACAATAAACAATAATGTGCAGAGTACACAACATTTAAACTGGCATGAGTTTAAAGAAAACTAGCTTTCCATGGACGTGAAACTGCATGACAATTCAGATTAAAAAAAAAAAAAAGACAGAATTTAAATATAAACAAGTTAATTTTATATATATATATGTATAGAAAGAAAGAAAGAAATTTTATAATAATTAAAACAGCTATGATTTCTTGCTTTTCCTGACAAAATTATCTTTTTATAAGTCTTTTTTTAGCTTTTTAAAAAGCTAACATAGCGAGTGAAAGCTAACCTAGTGAGTGAAAGCTAACCTAGCGAGTGAAAGCTAACTTAGCGAGTAAAAGCTAGCCTTGTGAGTGAAAGCTAATCTAGCTAGAAAAAGCTAACCTAGCGAGTAAAAGCTAGCCTTGCGAGTGAAAGCTAATCTAGCGAGTGAAAGCTAACCTTGCGAGTAAAAGCTAGCCTTGCGAGTGAAAGCTAATCTAGTGAGCGTAGCTACAGTGTAACTCTTCTGTGTAGAAACGTAGCTGTTTATGTGGCGTCACAGGGAGAGTCTCGGACAGAGGTCAGAGCTCATTAGAATATTAGGCCACACCCATTAGGACAGCCTCAGATCAGCCTGAGTTTTATTGCACTTCTACCTTCTTTTTCTAGACTTTGCTGGACCTTTTCTAAGCCGTCCACGTCTTTGACTCATGCAAACATTTTAAAGTTGTACTTAAACATAAATTTCAGTTCATCAGAAGGATTTTGTGTGCTTCAGGAAGAACAAAGGTGCCAACAGTTCTTTCATCGTCACTCTGCCCTGGTTAGTACAGTTTAGTTTTCTGTAAAATATTTAGTTTAAAGCGAGTCAAGAGAATTGCTTTTTTTTCCAGCACTGCTGAAAACATGAAGCGGTTGCAGTGGAAGTTTATCCTCTTTGCGCTGTGTGATTGAGCTCTCGGCCGGGAACTCGGCCTCTTTATGCTGTGACCTTTACGAGATGAGGTTGTATCGTAACCTGTGTGCCGCCGGTGCGGAGATATCGCTACACCACTGTGTGTAATGTGGACTTCATAACCACTGACCTCTGAGTTATAATACATCACAGCATGAAAGGAGGAAATGTGCCGCATTCAGTCAGACTTTAATTCTCGTTTTGCAGACCTGCCCACTTTTACGCAATTTAACATCCGCCTACACTGGAACGCAAAAATACACCGTCTTCTTGTGTTTCGGCCAATAAAAATGACAGATGAACTAATCGAGATATAAATCTGGAATAACTGACAGCTGCGTAGGTGTTTTGAGCTCTCGGATATTAACTGACTCCCTGGAAGCTCCGCCCCCTTCCTTCCATTTCATTAGTAATCTCTCGTCTCAGCTTGATTTTCTCACTTTTTAAGATGCGCTGTCACAGCATTAACACTTTCTGTCACTGTAAGTGGAGAATTTGTTCTGAGTTCATTAATGTGAAAAAAAAAAAATCTCTCAGTGTGTGTGTTCCACTTATCTAACATTAGACACATACTGTATATAGCTAACATCAGTTAGCTATATGTATTAAGGATACACCAAAAATTTCATCAAAAAGAGAGCCAAAGAACCGAAAACAGTTAAATACGATCTGCAAAGTTTCAAGTCTAACACTTAACTAATACATTTATCGTTAAAGATCATTCACTAATTATTAAAAACGTAATTAAAAACACTGATTGCTCTCCTGCTTACATAAAAAACGGCATTTTTAATCATTTTCTAACCATCAGCACTATTTTAAATTGTTTGTAAAGTGTTAGATGAAAATATCATGTTTTCTGATGTCAGACAAGCACTTTGTAAAACACACTGTTATGTCTTTTACTGTTTTTTTTATTGTTTATTGAATTTTTTACTTCTTTCTTTTCTTTTTTTTTAACTCCAGACAGGTTCTAGGTATTAAGAAGAAAAAAATGAGCAACAATTTGGAGTTTTTTACCAAATGAATACATACACCTTTAGAAAAAAGGGTTCTTCATGGCTTCAGTGGATAATTAAGTCTCTAAAAAGACTTGCTAGTTTAACTGGATTAATTGTAGGTACTTTTTATTTATTATTATTAGTCATACTTTCTTCTTAATTCCCGGAACTTGTCAGGTGATTCAAATTTCTTGGTACATACTACACGTTTAGGGGGAAAGAAAGGGTCCTTCAAGGGTTATTTAAAGGTTATTTGGATAATTAAGTGTTCTTGGTTTCCAAAAAAGACTTGGATCCTTTTCTGAGAGAAAGACGCTTCATTGTAAAGTTCTATGTGGAATCCTAAAGGTTTTCTTCAGAGATGCAAACGAAGAACGCTTTATGAGTTATATACCTCTACATGTGGTAGAGTTGAGCTACACACACACACACACATTATATATATATATATATATATATATATATATATATATATATATATATAATATATATATATATATAGATATATATATTTTAGAATGAGAGGGCGCGGTTTTGTGTTATGTGT
>CM075030.1:731918-744496 GCA_037576675.1 Pangasius sanitwongsei | reverse complement strand
TATATATATATATATATATATATATATATATATATATATATATATATATATATATATATAATATATATATATATATATATATATATCTTGGACAATTAGGGAGCCCATTGTTGAGTAATGATTGAGAGGAACATCAGATGAACTGATGATCAGTCAAGAGGCGACCGAGAAGAAATGAATCAAGCAGAAATGTGACTCTCGCTGCCACCTTTTCCTCCTGCAGTTCATCAGCACCTCCTGCTCACGTAATGAACTCCTCCTTCCCGCTGCAAGTGTTCATTCTTCTGTAACAACAGCATCTGGTTAAAAATAAAGCCCCATTTCCTGCTAGCAGAGAACCGAGTCGTGTTCCGTCATCCTCGCCACTTCCTCGCCTCACGTCCTTTCTGATTATTCAGTTGTGTCATTTCTACGGATCGGACGTGAAGCACTAGTTAAAAATAGTCTAGTGTATAGTTCATGATCCTTTTTCTCTCTTGGTTCCCTCTCTCCTGGGATGCTGGGCTCCGAGCGAACAGTGTGTACGTTCTCCCTGTGCGGATTCAGGCCTGTCGTCCTCTAGTGAAGGACGCCAGTGATTGATTGGATGGAGGTGAATTTCTGTCACGTTCTCGTTCTTAAGAAGATAACGCTGCTAATAAATTTCCCCCTGTGGCCTATGACACATCAGCCAGCATGTTCTGATGAAGCACAGAGCTCTGGGCATTTTGACACACACAAACACACACTGCTACCTGATGTGTGTCCAAGTTGCCCAAATTACCTTCCCTCTCCTACGTGACCATCTTGAAGCTTTTTAGCAGGTGACGAGTCACTTGTCTCAAGTATAATTTGTTGCTTGTAGGTGTGGCCTGTTGTTAGTAATAACATTATATATATAAAACCACAAATTAAATAACATTCTGCCCAGTGTTTGATTTGCATGTTACATGCTTGGCTTCATACTAGCTCCGTTCTCAGCTTGGATTAGCAGAGCGAGCTAACTGTACTGGATAAACGTACATACACTCTGCTACTTCCTTCCAAGCTTTATTTTCCTTCATAATGTCTCTACACACATTTAATGAGATGTCATATATGGCAAGACAAGAAGAAACGTCAGACCACACGCTCAATAGGAATGGTGCGAGGAATCATTCGAGATAGTTGTTTGGATTTGTCGCTTTGTTGCATTATACCTCGTTTGCATAGAATTGGAAAAACTGCTAGTGTAAATGTAGGGTTAGTTCTAATGAAAGTTGTGGGCCTCATGAATGCACATAATTCTCACTATTGAACCTGATCTCATTTGATGAAGTGAAAGGAACACAGTGATATGTTTGGATTTTGTTATTTCGTGAAACTGTATGAACGCTAACGCATGTTCTTCTCGTGTCCATGTGGGAGTCCTCTGGGTTCTCCGGTTTCCTCCTACCTCCCAAAAACATGCCGCTGGGTGGAGTGGCAGCTTTAAATTACCCCCTAGGTCTGAATGTGTGTGTGTGTGTGTGTGTGTGTGTGTGTCTGGTGTCCCATCCAGGATGCATTCTCACCTGGAATAGACTCCAGATTCACCACGACCCTGAAGAGGATAAAGCACTTAAGATGAATGAATGCCCTCGTTCTTAATAGAGAGAAATAGCTTTTTATCCTGAAGATTAACTAGCGATATTATCATTAATTGATTTTTCTTATATAAATCGATTTCCTTATCCGGTAAATGACTTCTGTGTCCCTTGTCTTCGAACAAACGGTAATATAGCATCCTTTTGTTAATGTTATTCTCATTAGGCTTTTGGCAACACTGTAATACAGCCGTGAAAATAAAACAACCTTCAACTGAATTATCGAACAGACGGCGGAGAAAGAAGGAGAGATTACGAACCATTCAACCTTGCTCTTTCACACACACTCCTTCACTGCAGCGTTCAGAGGAAAGCAGGCAGAAACGGAAGAATTACGCTATTGGCAAAGTGTCGTGATAAATTGATTTACTCAATTAAGGCAGGGACAATGGACATGACACAACGGGTCGGCCATTTCTCTGCCTAAATAGGGCCATTTTCTTTTTTTTTTCCTTTTTCCCCCTTCACAGATCAGCAGTGAGGACTCATTAGCAGAACCAGAGGAAGGAAAAGACAAAGACAAAGAAAGAAAAAAGTGTGGGCTTAATGAAGGCATGTGGCATCAATACGCCGCAGTGTCACTGCTTTGTCAGTGTGTTAAAAACTCCCCAATAACACACACACACACACACACGATCCATCGAGCGAGCACTCACCCGTTCTAACATCCACTGCGTAAAGTTTGTCTTTTGAGCACTTACGGTTCTCTGAGTCCAATCGGCCGGAACGCATCATCCATCTCATCTCGCTCTCAATTCCGCAACACTCCTTTCAGAGCGCGGCAAAAGCTTTGTGCAAACGATGAACATTAGGTTACGCATTAATTTTCCTCCGACTAATTAGAAATAAATTAGCAGCAGCACTTTAATTTATTTGTCCTTGGCACCATTAATGTTTGTAACACAAACTTGAACAAGAAGACGTGAGCAAGAAATGTGCTTATAATGTGTCACCTGTCGACCCGAAGCACAGAGATAATAATAATAATAATGACAACACTTAGTTCCTGTTCTCACTTATGTTATAGCAGCTATAAACAGTCGTTCCCTCGCCTGTCTCTCTTTTTACTCTCTCTCTTAAAGTTAATAAGACAAAAAACACGCAGCTTGTCATGTTACCGAGAAACCGCAAAGGAGCGTAAACTCCTCGGTCCTGAAGATGTCAGAAAGTCACAGATTTACCTCTGACTGTTACAACGCTCTGACACTGGAGACTCCTTCCAATGTTAAATAAACATCTCTTACTTCAAGAAAATTCACATTCAGAGTTTTTGAAATCCTTTTACATGGAGCTTCCACTGTACACGTCCCTGTGAATGACCTGTTACTATAGAAATGATAACGTATTAAAATGAGTGCATTAATATAAACCTGTGATTTGCAGCTGCACTGCTGTCAGAGCTGCTGTTATAAAGAATTAATCAACACCTTCTGAGCAATCACAATAAAGAATTCATCAGCGCTGTGGTGTAAAATAATGAAATAAATCATTTCTATTTTGTGTTTGGTTAAATAATTTCAAAGCAAATCTGTGCTATGGTAGAAGTAGAATAAAAGCCTTTGGGACATGCCGTTTTAGAGAATTAATCAACTTTGAACAGTAGCTCTGCTTCATTGTCACTTTATGAAGGCGAGCACAAATACAGATTCAGGTAAGACAGTTTATTATATCCAGTACAAACAAATCTGAACTGATTAGGGGCAAAAAGCTTATTAGTAGGGCATGAGGGGGGTACAACCCGACAAGGAGTACGCGCAATGGCCCAGTCCAGCTCCAGGAAGACAGGAATGGGGAAGAATGTGTTGCACGTCAATTTTAAGGGGTTCGGGGAATGGATGCGGGACAGAGCATCTGCCTTAGTGTTCTTGGAGTCGGGGCCAAATGATAGTGTGAACTGAAACTGAGAGAAAAACAGGTAACACCGAGCTTGTCAAGGGTTTAAACACTTGGCTGTGCGAAGATACTCCAGTTTCTTGTGGTCCGTGAAGATTACAAGTGGATGAGCGGCCCCCTCTAGCCAGCGTCTCCACTCCTCCAAGGTGAGTTTTATAGCTAGTAGCTCACGGTTACCCACATCATAATTTCACTCACCTGGGGAAAGTTTATGGGAACATAAGGCGACTGGGTGGAGCTTTGGTTTATCCCTGAATGGCTGAGAGAGGATGGCCCTGACTCCCACTTCAGATGCATCTACCGCCACCACAAAGGGATTAGCTGGGTCAGGGTGCTTAAGAATGGGAGCTGTGGTAAAAGCGGTCTTGAGTTGAGCAAAGGCCTGTTCGGCTGCAGAGTTCCATACCAGGCGTTTGGGAGTCCATGAAATGAGTGCGTTATGCTTCTCCAGCCACGGGAGGCCCAGAATCACTGGAAATGGTGACCATCAAGGTGATAAGTTCATAGTAGAGTGCCCCGACCTGGAGGGAGAGGGGTTGAGTACAGTGTGTGATCACCCCTCCCCAATGGGACCTCCATCGATGGCCTGAATTTGTTGTGGCTGGACCAATGCGGTTATGGGAATTTTAAGATGTCGTACTGTGTCCTGGTCAATCAAGTTACCTGCAGCACCTTAGTCAATCAATGCTGTCAAGATAGAAGATACGCCTGAGTATTGATTTGTGACAGGAAAGCTAAATGTTTGGTGGGTTAAGAAGTGGAATTGACTCACCAGTTTTGAGCTGGGGTTGGTGCTTCCGCTTGTTGTGTTGTGGCTGTTGTGAAGGGTGCACTGGCTGATTAGGTGATCAGATTTGCCTGCAGTAGAAACACCGCTGAGCTGGGTTTGCCCCAGCTGCATGGGCTCTGAGGTGTTGCTGTTACCAGGAGGAGCTTTTTCCGACCAAAGCTGATCACGACTGTGAAGCAGATGGTCGAGGCAGATCGCAAGGTTGATGAGAGCATCAAGGGTTACTTGTTCATTCTGACATTCCAGCTGTGTCTAGACTTCCGGGTTTAAGCCGCACTGAAATGTAACTTTGAGCGTGGTGCTGTTCCATCCACTTCCAGCCACTATCATGCGGAACTCGAGGGCATAATCAGCGACGTGGCTTGAGTCTCTTGTCGTTAAGGGCTGCTCCCCTGCTTCCTTGACCTTTAAAGAATGGTCAAGGAAGAATGGTCCGTGAAGTACTCATATGAGGAGATGGACTCACCACCTTGTTCCCAAACTGCCGTGGCCCATTTCAACACCTTGCCGGTGAGTAATCCCATAAAATGGGTGATTTTCCTGTGCTTGGACATTCCCTTGTAATTAGCAAAATACAAGGAGCATTGAAGTAAAAAGCCTTTACATTGAACCACGTCTCCCGAAAACTTCTCTGATGTGGGCATAGGTGGACAGGGTGTGGCAGGTGGTGTGCTAGCTTGTGTGGTGGCAGCGAGGGCTTGGGAAAGAAGATAGACTTTGTTGTCCAGATCAGCGAGTTTCCGCTGGTGTACTCCGACAAGCTGCCCATGTGCCATGATGGCTTGTGCCAATCCGGCTCCCTTGCTGCATCCACATTATGGCAAAGTATTCTGCCACGTTATGAAGGTAAGCATGAATGCAGATGCAGGTAAGACAGTATATTGCATCACGTACAAACAAATCCAAGTCGTTAGGCTGTAGCAGAATCAAAAAGGAGGCAAAGGTCATGCGATGTGCAAACAGATTGTAGGAAGCACGGCAGAGACGAGAAAATGATAACACACATACTGGATCAAACTCAAAATAGCAAACACTAGAAAAAGGCCTAGTAATGTCAGGTGTACTGGGACAATACTGAGCGTATACTTCACAAAGTATGAATGAGTGGAAGTCACTTATGAAGGGTGAGTGTGAGTGAGTGATAAGCAACAGGTGAGTCTTGTTAAATGTCCTGTGATTGAGAACGTGGAAATATGTGTGTGTGTTCTGGGCAGGAGAGTCCGTGGTGGCCATGTTTGTAGGCCGCAGTGACTGTTGGGAAATGGAGTCCGTGGTTTGGGATGAGCTAACATTCATCACACCACTCCGGTGTTGATTATTTTAACGTAACAGCACAACATGGAGTGTTTTTTTTTTGCTTGCATAATGCATTAGTCACAAAACATCAAGAAATCTATGTATAGTATATGTATATAATATAGTATAGTATACTGTGCATATACTGTAGCGCAGGCCATGTTTTTTTTTTTGAAAAAATAAATTGAGCATTTCAGGTAAAAAGGCAGAGAGAGAGAAATTTCCATTAGGTTGTCATTTTAGCTTTAGCTCGGCGATGTCCTGCCATTCCCTTCAGACAGACAGCCTTTGACAGAAATGAATGGAGGCATCTGCTTCGTTTGAAATCTGCACCAAGAAATCTCTGAGCCCTTCAATAAACCTGATGAATTACCGCACGCCATCAGAATTCCAATTCCCGGGATCTGAGGAGGAGAAAACGTATGTGACAAGTTGATTCATTATGTCTGTATGAGAGCAGATTGACTGTGAGACTTGGAGATTTGAGAACGTGTGCTTTTCCTAACTCTGGTGTCACGTTATTGATTTCTGTAGATACTTCTTGCGAGCATTTGGACTCACTGATCTTTCATTTAGCCACCTGTGAATACAGGATGTCTCCTGGTGAGGAATATACGACCCTGGGCTTCACAGTGACTCAGACAAGCTGCGGCCAAATGCAACCCAAATGGACAGCGAACAGATTTAAAAAAAAAAAAAAAAAAAAAAAGTCTAGTCTCAGGAAAACGCAGATGGTTAAACTGAACTCTGCACCTGAGATCATTTGTAATTAGATGACTGTATGTTGTCAACTCTCAACTGCCTATTACAGGGTTACTCAAAAAAAAAAATCACTAGATAGTAGCCTGTAACGTGAGTAAAGGGTGATAGGCTCTCAACTTCACTTTGTTTGAGGCTATGTCGTTATTAGTGTCATCGTGCAGTCTATAGTCACGAGCCACTGCTGGTATTCCTGCTGTACATTATACAATATACTGTACATTTGCATCACTGATGGCCTTGAATTAAAAATGTAATCCAGTTGCAGTGAACTGTATGTCTACTAAATCCTCACCTGGGACGTCTTATCTCAGAAACAGACAAAATAGTCTCACATGATCACAGCAAGTGAGGACAGACGAGCCGAGCCGAGGCGAGCCGTGGGGCTTCATGTAGCCTGAATAAACTTCTAAAAATGACACGGACCCCGTGATGTGTAAGTGCTCAACTGGGACAGAGCTGTCAGGAAGATGAATTTGTGGTGTGGTGGAGGGCTTTCATTAACGTAACACAGTGCTGCTCTCCGCTGTTTAAAGATGACACCGAGCGTGGAGCAGACAGCTCGTCCTGGTGGCTCACTCCTACCGAGCGAGGAGGTCTTCGTTACGGTTTCCTGAACAGCCTCAGGAAATTTCACACTGATGAAGCCACACTGATGGAGTTTGTTTTACCTTTCCATCTGAGAAGAATGTCTAAATAAATGCTCCAACGGGCTTCATGAAGAGGTTCTGTGTAGAAAACATTTTTTTTTCCCAGTTGGGCCTTTAGGAACTGGAAATTTATTCATGATACATTTCTAAGCCTTATACTTCATGGAGTCCAACGTTTCTCCTGAAGTTCTGCTGCTTTGTAGAGTTAAGATTTAATTCCTGCCTAATCTTATTTAGAAAAAAAGTCACACAAATGATTTTTTCAGACGCTTCATATATGTTTCACACATACAATGTGTATCTTTATTTTATATGATTATGATTCGTTTAGTTTTTACATTACTTTTGCACATAATTCATTTATTTTCCTGTGATTTGTTTTTCCCCCCACGATTCATTTCTTTATTTAATATTTTTCCACATGATTCAATTTTTCACGTGATCTTTTTCACGATTCATTGATTTTCAGAAGTGATTCTTTTTCACGTTTCATTTCTGTTCATAAGATTTTTCACAATTCACTTATCTTTTACATGATGTTCTTTTTCCTCTTTAATCATTTTTCTCATGTGATTCATTTATGTTCATTTGCGAAGTGTATCCAGAATGGCGAAGGCACTTGATCCACTTAATCAAGTCCTAAATTCTGCAGAATGGAGGATTTCCAGGAATCTCAGATGTCTCGGCTTGAGGCTCTGTCTCTTATGATGCTCGATTATTTTTTTTTCTTTCACCTGAGCACACGGGCCATTAACGCTGCCTCCAGGCTTACCAACCAACCTTTAATCTAAACTTTTGGAGAGAATGCAGTAGAAATTCTTTCAAGCTGCACACCAGACACTTTATTTTAAATGAAATCCTGCACTTCTGCTCTCCATCACTGGGGCAGAGGTGATACCTCAAAGGCAAACACAGATTGAGGTGCTAGATCATTTCGACTTGCTAGCCTGTTTTCCTAATCGCCTCAGGTTTCTGGCGGTTGAAGGAAAAAGTAGAGTACAGCACCACTGTAACATAATAAATTATCTTGAAATACCCACTGCACATTTTAAAAAAAAAAAAAAAATCTGTTATTTTGAATAATGAACCACTTTAGAGTTCAATGACTTGACATTGACTAGGGTGGTATTCATAGAGCTACATAACCTCTGTATAAGCCTGTCATGACATCTCACATCATGACATCTACAACCTACTGCATTAATAAAGCCTTATTGCAACAGGTGTCACCTGTCATAAAGACTGTCAATTTGGATGACTTGATCAAATGACATAGCAATGACCTTCTTTAGACTGTAATAACAATTGACTTTGTAGCTACAAAGTCAGAATGGGTGACTTCATGATTCTGTTTAGATGATGTTTATGAATACCTGTGGTACCAGAATTTTTATGCTACCAAGTGAACTAAAAACAAATTGTACTATATAAGATGGTTATGAACATTTATGGCAATGCTATGGAACAGTTATGTATTTTCCCCGACCATGAATATGAATTAGATTTGGTTTCTGAACTGGTGTTTGACATCATATGATCACGCTTATATGATCAGAAGTACACTGAGCCATGAAGTCAGCTGTTATCATGTTCTAATGTAAGTCAGGCCATGTAGTGTCATAGCAACCTAACCTTTGTCCACAAAAACTCACTAAATAAAACAAATTGAGCAATGCCTACTTTGACGGTTGACATCTTTTACGTATGATTATTCTGTTTATGTTTAAAGTCGTCAGCAATGTAGGCTTGTGTAGGTTTTATGTAGCCTTACGAACATCGCTATTAGGAAAAGTGACACCGAGTGATAACATGCCATCAGTTCTTTCTTAAATCTTTTTTTAATGAATGTTTCATGCATATTTTTTCCACAATTATTTTTTTTTAATGACAAACAACACATCAACACATTACTTCTTTCTTTGTCTTATACCTTTTTTTTTTTTTTTTTTTTTTTTTAAATTATTACTCTTTCTCTATTCAGTCAGGCTTTTCTTGCTGGTCCTAAAATCATACTTCAGGCTTGAGTTCACTAACAGCATGGTAGGAGGTGTTATTTTTTATTTTAATCAACCGATCTGCCAGCCACGTGAAGGTTTGAGTAATCACACACCTTCAAGGCGAGCGCTTGTGAAGTTGCGCGGTGACCGACGAGGCTGACGAGGACGGCTAATGAAGCAGCAAAAACAAATGCAATATTAAAATGTTTCAATGTCAGAAGTCGTCAGAGAAAAGCCGAGAGCTTGAAACCGTTACTGATATTTTTTTTCCCCTGTGGCAGGTTGTGCATGGCTAAATATATTCAAATTGAATATTGATATTTTTTCAAACATATGCATATAAATATAAATGCACATGCTCTCACATATACATATAAATCCCCCAGGCAGGACTAATGCAGCAATGTCTGGCTCGTGAATGCACCTATAGCATGACACATCATGTCTAAATCCATCATGTCGGGTCAGATAGCTCCTCACCACCAGGCAGGGGTTCATCCATCATGCCTGAGTGGATCCGGTTGGTTGTGAGAGCTGAATACTAACGGCTGTCGATCAATCTCCGTTCCAAACTTCTGCTAGAGATATCGTCTATTATGGATGAGTCTTAATTTCATAAACGGCTCTTTTCCTCTGACTGATCTATATTAGCAGCTAAGAGTTAATGGTCAAGAACCTGTACTGAGGAGACCTCAGAGAGATTGTAAAAAAGCTCCAAGCAACTCGCCTCCCATATGCATCGAGCCCAGGCAAAATGAGCTATTAAACAAACATTCACAAATCTCTCCCTGCAGCACTGTAGATCGAAAAACAGACGCAATTTTGTCAAATTTCTCAAAACAAATAAATATTGAGTATTAGCGTTCGTTAAGAATGCACACTCATACCAGTTGCATAAGGAATTAAAACAATGGGATGGTGTAATGAAGCAGAGTTATTGTTAAGCACGGCCCTAAGTGTTTTATTCCTCTATTTATTAAAGAATTAGAATCCACTTTATCCATTTATAGTTACATTAATGTCTGTGATATAAGTTGTTCCCTGTCATGTTACTGAAAAACCCCCAAAGTGTAAAACTCCTCAGTCCAGAAAGTAACATCTTTTCTTCTGACTGCTACAAAGCACTGACACTGGAGACTCCTTCCATAAGTGTTAAATAAACATCTCCTTACAGAAAACGCCACCATGCAGACATTTTTAATCCCTTTACGTAGCGCCACAAAACTTTTCCTATTTTTATTAAAATTGCAAAGAAAATCAATTAAAATCAATCCCAGCCAATTACCACTGAATTTATTTATTAACTAAAATAACTCAATAATAACTATAAGAGCTAAAACAGCTTTGCTATTCACTAAAAATACGATAAAATTGTGGACCCTGCTTTGGGACGGATGTACTATTCAATGGCATTAAGAAATTAGAACAATTAGCATAAACAGACTTGCGTCAGTTTAAAATCATGTTGTTTTTAGTCATAAGTATCATCTGGGTACAATTTAGTCTGTAATTAATGAGGAAATTAAACTTTACTAATGGATTCCTAATGGATTCCTACTTTTGCACTGCAATTTAATGTAAAATCATCAACATAATTAATGTCTGAGGAGTCTGATAATTACCCTATGCCATGAAAAAAAAACAAGTCTTTAATGTATCAGTCAAATTTAAGGCAATTATCAACACTCCTTTTCCCAGTCAAATGGTTCCCAAGGCCTCTTCTGTAATGAATTTGAGTGCTGCTGATGGTCCACCTCGGGCTGTAGAGGACTGAAAATGTCCTCCTGAATCAGACTTATGGCTCTGTCATATCCACGGGAGTCTTTGGAGATTTCCAGAGGCAGTGGTATCGGTGGACGGATGCACATAACTGTCCTTTTGAAGGACATGTGAGATTGGAAAGCTTTTGGGATGGATGACATTGTCAAGAAAATACAGAGGTGCCCCGAGCCCACGGATCTACAGTGAATGATAAATGTGGCGTGTCGTAGCACACGGGGACTAAGGGCTTTAAGGGTGAGAGGGAGACTGACACGAGGGCAGCCATGTCTCTAAACAATGACTATAATAAAAAACAGAGATCTGCCACTGCCTCTTTAGCCAGACTGCCACTATCTGGTCTTATATCAGGCTTATATTAGGCTGTACTGAAGATGGCGGATATGGACCGTGTGCTCGATATCATTTCACATTAATACCGTTACTTATGCTCCATGCTTATGCTTATTTTGTTTCCGCTTGCTGATGATGCAGAATTGCCTAATGGTGGTAAATTCAGTGCCAGAGTAGCCGGCCGATCTGATAGTAAATGACCCTGATAGTGTCACGGATAAAGAAATGGCCTCAGACACTCTCACTGCTACACACTTAATACTGTACATTTTGTATTCTCACGGTCATGTTCAGAGTTGAGTTAAGCACATGTAGTGAGGACTTAATTTGCACACTTTAGTATTCAAACCTCATACCCAGCTATGGACTGAAGTGCTACTCGGTCAAATGTGTGGGATTTATGCGAGTTTGCCTAAAACAGAGGTGTTTGTTCAGCACCACTGTCTGATAGTTTGAAGTAAACACAATATGCCACACTGAAATTTTTGCTGTAAATACGCTAAAAAGCTATGGAGTGCCATTTGAGGCCAATATTAGACACACGAACACATAACTTTTAATTCAGTAATAACACATATCATTATATTTGTCTTTTTTGTTTTTAAATTGTCTCTTGCTTTTGGGTTACACTGCTACAGAAATTTAAAAAAAAGTGAAAAAGAAAGAAAGAAAGAAAGATGCTGGAAATGCTGTAAAATAACAAATACCAGTAAATTATTTGTTTGTGAATCATCATCACAATAAATAACATAGATTTATCAGAAGAAAGAAAGAAAGAAAGAAAGAAAGAAAGAAAGAAAGAAAGAAAGAAAGAAAGAAAAAGAAAAGCAACCTATTTCTTCAGTCTGAATTTTCTTTCTATACCTTTTTTTTTTCAGGCTCAAAGTTTAAAGGTGGTGGTCTAGATGCTATTGAAAAACTCCGTCTTAAACGCATAAATACTCAAGAAAAGCCTGTCAACCTTGGAGCCATGAACTACATCCAAGTGATTTTAATAATCTGTTCGAAGAGCCAACAAAAAAATATCTTAAACAGGTTCATAACCCGACTCTGAATACAAGGAACTTCTCCCTTGTAAATTTTCCACAGACATCAGAAAGGAGAGGTTTTTTTTTTTTTTTCAGTGCTGTTTTCATTATTTTATTGAAAGGTTCTGGAGATTTCTAGAGCCAAAATGTACATGAACATACATAAGAAGTGATGATATTAAGCAGGTGGAGTACAGATAAACCGTCATCATGTGACCCTTCTGTGCATATAATATATAATATATAATATATAATTGTAATGTGTAAGATATGACTATACAGTATATTATCATTTATATATTTATATAAATATTATATTTATATTTAACTGTAGATGTAGATGTAAGAAAAAATACAACATAAAAACTCCACATAACCACAACCTTAATTTATATATATATATATATATATATATATATATATATATATATATATATATATATATCACA
>CM075030.1:711287-731818 GCA_037576675.1 Pangasius sanitwongsei | reverse complement strand
TCTCGCTTTTTATCTGATAAAAAAAAAAAAAAACAAACACCACACACACACACACTCTATTTTTATATATATATATATATATATATATATATATATATATATATATATATATATATAACACCTATATTCAGATTGTAAAAAAAAGGTTAAAAGGAGATAAGGACACCATTAAATAGCTTAAAGGTTTTCTCCCCTTTTGCTTTTTTTTCCTCTCTGTCTCCTTCTGAAGAGAGAGGGATATGTGAAGTGCAGTCCATTAATTAACCTCAGGCTCGTTCTGATTTGAATATTCGACTCTCAGCTGACCTTACAGAGATTTACTGCTCCATAAAACTGACGAGGTTATGAACATACAGCCTGCCTGAGGACAGAAAGGTTGGACTGTCTTCTTTACACCACTTTCACACATGCTGCGAGTGAAAAAACAGATCCACCATCGAGGCATTAAATTAACAAACTTGGTCTCTTTTTTTGGCAAAAGACCAACACCTCGGCCAATCACAGCAGAGCTGGTGTCTGCAACCTGCTGCTTGTTTTTATTCACCTCTGATTGGAAATGGGTCTATTTACTAACCATATTGTTTATTACTCACTTTACTACCCCTTAAAATCACAGAAAAATGAACACAGCATGGTCAGTGTTTGAGGCCAGTGTTCATGACACATACATAAGGCCTTAATGACAACTGACATAAACCTACATAAACATTTATACAAGCCTATCTCAACAGATCATCACCTTATGACGCTTCATGGGCTGACTGACATAAGAACATCATAACAGTATACTTCATGAATAGCTATTGTTTTGTAACAAGCTGAAATAAATTTCGTTCACGATACGAGTTATTAATAGCCTGTCAGTAACACCAGGTTTGCAATTAGTAATGAAGCGTCATACAGTAAAGTCAATGGTGACATTTCCAAAAAAAAATGCAATTCAACTCGTGAACTTGGCATCTGATGGAAAGATGGGTGTGAAAAACCTGATTAAGGAAAATAATTTTCAATATTATTTTTTATCCATATCAAAACCTGGCTCTTAAGTAATGTTTCCAAAATCCTATGACGCTCTAATGAAGGATTAATGTACATTTTCTTTGATCATTTGATAATTAAAATGTCTTTAACACAACATAATGTCAATAAAACGGGCTGCACAACTAAGGTGTTATCAACTAACCGTCAGAATAGACAATTATAGTTTTATTCCTGCTGGAATAAACATTTATCAGTGTTTATGTAGGTTTATGTCAGTTGTAAGATGGGCCTGATGTGGTGTGCTGGTGTGCTGGTAGCTTTCTGTCAAAATTGTTGGCTTTATGAGGTGCTATCGGGTTAAAACTGTGGCTGGTTCAGAGGAATTTTTTTCTACATTAACAAATGCAGTATATAGGATGAAAACTGCTCTCTCTCCCTCTCTCCCTCTCTCTCTCTCCCTCTCCCTCTCTCTCATCCTTTATCTACCCAAGTCCCAGGACGCATAACTGCGCTGCCTGTCTTTATAGCTGCCATAGGCCATTAAACTAATAGTATTAGATCTTCTAGCTATATCAAACTATGCCTTATCTGATTTTACAGCCAAACACGAGTGGCAACATTTTTTTTTTTCCTCCAGCTCAATAGCCACTTTATTTTATCATTATTCTTAGATGGTTAATTTGATGAGATAAATGGACACTACAGTGGACTGGCTGTTCAATAGAGACAAATCTGCTGCATAACAATCCAGAGGATGAGCATTTACAAGCACCGCCTTTCACTTGAATTGGAAATGCTGTAAAATAGCAAATACCAGCTTATTTGGCTGTAAATTATTTGTTTGTGAATCATCATCATCATCATCATCACAATAAATAATGTAGATTTATCAGAAGAAAGAAAGAAAGAAACTTAAGTGAAGTTAAAGTCAATATGCACCCGAAATGGACTGGCTTTCATTTGTAATGTAATCGACTTTTTTGACTGCTTTTGAATGTTTTCTTTTATTATTAGTTTTATTAGTTTAAAATCTAAAATAGCAAAAATGCATGCAATCAACTATAGTGTACTTATTCATTTTCTTCTTCTTCTTCTTCTTCTTCTCCTATTGTTCAACTGAACACAAGTAACGAGTGTCTCGGTCCGTGTACGTTCATTCTTTTTTTTTTTTCAATTCGAAATGAA
Organism: Pangasius sanitwongsei; assembly: GCA_037576675.1. NCBI lineage: Eukaryota > Metazoa > Chordata > Actinopteri > Siluriformes > Pangasiidae > Pangasius > Pangasius sanitwongsei. Next base: position 729,652 of record CM075030.1, on the reverse strand, counting down.
AAAAAAAAAGAAAACAAGGAAACACAATGAAATAAGAAATTAAAGTGTTTTTCATAAAATTATTTTTAATGAAATATCGACTTTTTTAATTGTTTCTACTTGTTTCACCACATGAAGTCTGGCTATTTATATATCCAAAACCTAAAAAATCTCTTCTGTTGTTTAATAGAAACAAATTTTCACACAGTTTTTGTTGTTGTTGTTGTTGTTGTTGTTGTTGTTACTTTTTGTCTCTGGCTTAACAGAATAAAATATGACCAGCATACATTTTTAAAGAAAATCCACTTTTTTTCTTTTTTTTTTTCCTCTTCAAGACCCAGTGCATTGCAGAACTGATCCACATGAACGATATTATCAGGAAAATTCAATATCATTCAGCTAAACAGAGACCTACATTGATGTATTTTTGCGGAAATATCTCTGCACATTACAAACTGCAGCTTTAGAAGACGTTGCTTTGACCACTAAGGTATCTCACCATGACACCACCTGCTCTGTGACGTTAGCTATTTTCTGGGACTTTTTCCCTTTCCCACAATGCACAATACACACACATTTCACACCGATCGCTGACAGGAAGGCGACTCGGTCAACAAATGGCTGACGAGGGGAGAGTTGACTGGTAGAGAAATCTGGAGAATTTTTTTTTTTTTATTATTATTATTTGATCTCAATTCAGCACTGGTTTACTGTCATCCTGACAAACTCCTACTGTACATCAGGAAATGAATAAAACATTGCAAACTCCACTGCTGCATATGAGCCTCAAAAACTTCAACGTCATACTGTTTTTTTTTGTGTCTGTATTGAATCTCGTCAGTTTTATAGCTGCACTGGAACTGTTAAGTCATCAAACAGTGAGTTATGTTATAGAATAAAATCTGAGTTGGAGTTGCGGTCATATACTTTTCCACTTCATTCCATCAACATCATTAATCCATGCGTATAAAAACTTTTTGTCCATTGTTTTTGTGAGTTTGGATTAATATGTGCCACACTGGAATACAAGCACCAGAGCTATGTACCTCAGTTCTGATTGGTCAGAAGGTGTTGATTAATTTTCTATAACAGCAGCTCTGACAGTAGTGCAGCTGCAAATCCCAGGTTTCTATCAATGCACTCGTTCTAATACGTTATCGTTTCTATAGTAACAGCTCACTCACAGGGACGTGTACATAATAAAGTGTTTATGAAGGTTTATATCGGTTGTCATGAAGGTTTTATGTGGCGCAATGAACACTGTCTGTATTAAGCACAAATAATGGATAAAATATTGAACGAACTTGTTATTGCCAGTGGGATGGAGGTTTAATTTTGTCCACACTTAATAAAGTGTTTGTCATTTTTCATGAAGGGCTTATTTAGCAGTCATGTAGCCCAGTGAATATCTATTTATTAAGCATCATTAAAGCATTAAGCAGTAAACAAATATGCACATTCAATAATTACAAATGTGTTTGAGGTTTAATTATAAAAGGAAAAAAAAAAGTGTTTCTCGCTAAAGGACAACACCCAGCCCTCACCTCTCTCACCTTTTCTCATCTCTCTCTCTCTCTTTCTTTCTCTCTCTCTGTCTTGTTCTTTCTCTCCTGGCTGTCTTCAAATCTTTTTCATAATACAAAGTCGCCACTTTAATGCATGGAAAAAGTGCCATTGCATTGATTCAGCCCTCAGAATCATGAATATTGATCTCTCCTCCAAGACCAATGCTGAATACAGAAATATAACTTTTCCATTCATGCGCTGCAGGGAGCGAAAGTGCCACTGAAATAAGAAATGGCTTTTCCTTTGAAAGTCCCTCTGCGATAGCTGGTCTACCATGACAGTCACTGATCTATAAAGGCTTTTGCCTTGAGGTGGGAAAAAAAATATATCAAGTCTATCAATTCCTGTCTAGTTAGACTTTTAACAAAAGAATGGCCTTCCTCTCAGTTTCAGTGTGGAATATGTAATAAGAGCCGGGGAAGAGAAAAGCATTAGTGTTTTACAGATTTACAGTACCGTAGCCAGGACGCTGATTTATATGGACATGCAAATGAACGTTCCTGATAATCGATTATGTCTGTGGCAGTGCTGCCCAGTCATGGAGTCAGGCTGCTTACTGAGTTTAATCAGCTATGAGATCTGAATTAAGTGACTGTGTGTATGCATTAGATGCAGGAGACATTTGGAAATGTCCTCAAGTTTATCCATGATGGTTTAAGAAACTCAGTAAAGGTGATAGTCATTAGTTATTAAAGTTTAACATTAGTACTATTCGGATGGTATTAGTGTTCTGGACACACGTCTGTTAATTGATGTTGTCGTAGGATGTCAGTAGTAATTATGATCGATTCATACAGAATGAATCAAAGCGATGGGCGTGTCTTTGAGATGTCTGCACGGTCATCACAATAACAAATACCTGCGTGCATCATGCATCACATTTATATTGGTTTGTCCTTTATTATAAGTGCTTGTTTTCGGGACATGTGGCCTCTCATGATAAGTCATGATAATCTGCACATAAACTCAGTTATATATCATAAGAAACCAGCTTTTGATTTCAAAGTGTTGCCACAGTACATTTATTGCCATGTAAGTACAAGGATTTTGATATGCTTTTGATTTCATCTGTATGGAGCACAGCAGTGAAAGTACTTGTTAAAAATCAATGTGATTGACCAATGCATTTCAGAGGCCTTTCATCTCTACTGCAGGACGTTAAACTTCCCGGCCCATGCCCACAGGGCTCCATTAATAGTCTAGCAATGAACTGTAACGTCGTAGCCTTTTGCAATTACTTCCACCTGTAAATCTGAGCACCTTCAGCACATGTGAATGATTTCCACCAAGACATTTCCTCGTTACATATAAAAGCTACGGTGTGGAGTCATTTTTCAGCCGCACAGATGTACAAGGACAATAACAACATCCAACGGGAGTTAAACCCAAATAAATGATGACAAATCCTCTCAAATGAACAATACGTCTGAGATTGTGAACACATATTCGCCGAAGTTAGAGCTGCTGCAGCAGAAAAGTTTCAGGGTGGCTGACGGGGGCTGAGATTAATGGCCTTAGCCCCCAGGAGTGGAGTCCGCAGCCCACGCTTACAGCACTCTACTCTCAGCAGAAGTAAACAAAATGTGCTGAGAGAGCGCTCAGCTACAGCAATGGGGACTGATGGAGTCAATTAAATGCCACACTGTGTGGACTTCAAAAAGGTGTTTAAGAAAATACTGAAAATTTTGCATGGTACAGTTTGCAATAGTCAGTACTTACTATAATGCCTTTCCTGACTTGTAATAAATCCACACAAAATAGTGCAGGATATTATAGAGCAGGAAATATCAATACTTTATATACATATATATAATACATTATATAAAATACTTTACTTTATTATATAAAAAAGAAAATTGAAAAACAGAAAATTAGGATTGCTTAACTAATTTCCCATGTTGCTGTGAAACCTCTAAATTAGTTCTGGTGTAACTAGTTGCCCTCGGAAGTCACATAATTAACCGAATGGTCATGTGACCAACAGAAATACACCTGTTCTTGAACAAACAAAGAGCATCATGAAAACCAAGTAGCTATCAAAACAAGTCTGGAATTCTGGAAAAATGTATCAATCAGGATCTGATTATAAAAGAAAATATCCCAAACTTGACATATCCCATGGACAGTCATTAAATGCATTCTTTAAAAATTAGAAAGAAAATGTCACAACCATGGCTGTGCCTAGAGCAGGCCGTCCACCAAAATTCGGCCACCAGGTAAAGAGGGGATTAATCAGGAAACAACCAAAAGACCAAGGGTAATTCTGAACAAGCTAGAGGGATCCGCAGCTCTTGAATCTTTGGAAGGGTGGCAAGAAATTAGCCAGTAGTGAAAAAAGCTACATGAAATCCCCAGGGTGGAGGATTTAGTAAAAGCTTTGGAGCAAAGTCATTCTCATTTGTTAGAATTCTCCATAATTTTGGAGAAAAGACATAAAAACCTTAACAGACTAATTATCAGAACATACCATTGTATAACAGCCTGCCATTATGTCCCAAATCTTTTCTCTACCAGTGTATTTTATGAATCTTTGACTGCTAGCGTCGCCTTCATTTCATCGTTTCATCAGCAAGGTTAAACGAGTCAGGAACATGCAAGCTAATTAATACCGATGAGCGTGACAGCCGTTTCAGCCAACGTGAGAGAACATCTTGAGACAGAAGTGAGAAGCTCGTCAATAGCTGCATTTTCAGCACGGCGTTTTGCAGCATGCCTTCTAATTGCCGCTTTCACCTTTTCATGTCAGAACCTTTTGCTTCAGAGGTGCTGACATGCTAAGTTCAATCACGTTCTGAGTTTGATTAACACTGACCCCCCTCATTGCATCGCCCATGTTCCACCTCTGCCTGTGGCCCAAAGGCTAATTCGTTCTGCCCACACTAGCCACAGAAATCCCTGAAGCCCCTGCAGATATGACTGCCTAGTGGACTGCCTCGTGCTTTCCATCTCGTCCTGCCACCCCTGGCCAGTTCATCCCCTCTGCAGCACTGTCGATATGCCGCTTAATTGCCATCTTGTGTCATCTAGCAGGGGAACAACTGACCTGCACCAGAAGCGTCTCAGGCAAAACAAAAGAAGTGTAACAAATTAAAACCACCACGGTTCAGTGAATACAGAAATAATGGAACAGGCTGCAGTGTGTGTGTGAGGGGGAATGAGAACTTGTTAATGAACATCTCAACAGGTCCTGTTCACAGCGAGCCGAGGCAGCGTGATCAGGGGCAGCTATCAACAATTTCCCTAATCACGTAGTTCATTCTGGTCACATCTTTTATATCCAGACACAGCATTGAAAAAAATGTCCAGTCAGCAAATCAGTTGATTTAGTGAAATAAGAGAACAAGCTGAAGCTTCGGGATCAGTCCAACAGATGTGTTCAAGCTAAAACAGTCTACATTCTGCAGTCCATTGATTGATCTCAATTTGTGTAATTGTGTAAATTGTATAAATCCGAACAAATGAGGGGCATGAGTCTGGATTTTGTGTGATTTCTTTGGAGATTTGCATGAATTTGTACGAAGATACAAATGACGTTTCATAATCAACAATTTGTACAAAATTCAGACACATTATACACTCATTCAAGCATTTTGTAAGATTTATTCGTGAGACCAGGGTGGAATAAGTGTAACCCTAACCTTTACCATCATAGCTTTTCATATATAAACCGACCGATTGTTATAGATTTGCACGTGAGATCGTGTTGACCAAAATGTTCTTTCAAGTTCTTTGCCTCGCATACCTTAGCTTTTTTTTTTTTTTTAACTAAAATATAGCCAAGTTAACCTCCAACAACCTCTGTCAACCTCTTTTATCTGTTAATTTAAAAAAAAAAATTGTTATAAATATATGTGTTAATATTGACTGCTCTAGGACATAGGAGTTTATGCTTTACAATTTATCAATAACATGACAAGCTGCATTTTTTTTTTTTGTTTTATCTACTTGGCAAGAGATTTCATCACACCAAACTGTCAATCATTATTTTCTTATAATAGCGCAATACTACAATTCCATTTACATTTTTCTCTGAACCATAAGGCATATGATCCAGTACACAATTATCAGTGTTATAAAATGTGGACGTGTGGAAATGACCACGGCTGATTGGAGTTTTGGCTGATTAAACTTTTGGCTTTTTAATCTATCATACAAATTGCATCGTCATTTTAGTGAATTTGCAACTATGAGAGCATATTGAGCAAAAATAAACATCAAGCTGTATCAGATCTGTTAAATGTAAACATGTCTAAATGTCACAAATGTCATGAGCATAGTAGTTACACGGGGAAATCTCAGCAGATAGAGAAAGCTTTGCTGAAGCTAATGCATTCTCTTTGTTCTCACGAGACAATGCGCTGCGGAAAACTGGAGTGCGAGGAACTTCATCAGAGCTGTGGAAATACGAATGCAGCACAAACGGAAGAACCCGATCTGAATACAAAACCAGCAGAGCCTCAGACAGATTTTGCTCTGTTTCATATGAATGAAGTCATATGAAAGATGACAAAAGGTACAAATGCTAACCTCGCTTCTAACCCTCGTAACCTTTCATACAACCGGAGTCTTGTGAAAGTTTTGAGCTGTGAACTTTAAAAAGGGGTCACATTTCAATCGCACTTGTGTCTCAAAGGCTCCAGGATCTCTTTATCTTTTCCAAAGATCCCATTTCTCCTGTTGACTGCAAAAAATAAATAAATCAAGATGAGCAACAGTGCATAAAATAAATTGTTTATTTCTTTCTGTGCATATAAATGTGTGCATCATTTTGCATTCGTTTCAGCAGGGGCACAATGGCTGACATTTTCGAGTCCATTCAGAGACTAATTTGGCCATCGATGAATCATGAATAGCCATGCCATCAGATGCTTTATGGCGAACAATGAGCATGAAATTAATTCAGTCAGTCTGAATCATGACAATAGCTTCAAGCAGAGCGAAATGCATTAGATGGAAAACAGGCATCTCGGGACTGCCTGTCTAACTTTACACAATGAAAACGTTCAACCCTACAGAGATAAACACTGAAACGGTCTGAGCCTTGATTATATTGTCTCTCCGGCCATTTTATCTTTTTTTATATATAGTACAAATTATTCGCGTTTATGACGAACAAAATGTTGCTAAAAGTTTTATTTGCTGTGAGCTCATTTGCTGTGAGGAGGTTGAGCCGAATCATGGGAAATGTCAGGAGAGGGGTATTCGGGGATTAAAATGTCAAACTAATGCAAAATGTCCCAAATGTAAAATACAGCAAAGAGAGTTTTTTAAACACTATAACCCTAAAACAGGACCGCTAATACTTCTAGTTCTATAAGTTGTACAAAATGACATTATTGAATAAAGCAATAAGTCACTCAAGGTCATGCGTTAATGTGACTTTATCATGAGTAAGGGCGTTCTTAGGCAGGATGCAAGGGTTCGAAGCCACGCAATGTAGTTTGTTAAATGTAAGCTTTGGTTGCTAAGCAACATAACAGGGCCATTTTATGAAGCTTCTTTAACAATATATTCACACTAGCAAGTGACAAAGCGACAGCATGACAAGCAATGTCTGAAGCGAGATTTTCTCAATTCTACACAATTCTATGTAACAAATCTATAAATCCAAACAACTGACTTCTGAATCCAAACAACGATTCCTCAGACCAATCCTATGACATCTGTGGTGCAACGGTGCTTTAGTTCCCCACTCAGAACTGTAGTCCCTTCCTTCAGTTAATTCAATTCAATTCAATTTTATTTGTGTAGCGCTTTTAACAATGGACATTGTCACAAAGCAGCTTTGCAGAAATAAATGGATTCAGGATATAAATTGTAAATGTATGAATTTATCCCTAATGAGCGAGCCAGAGGTCATGGTGGTGAGGAAAAACTCCCTGAGACGATATGAGGAAGAAACCTTGAGAGGAACCAGGCTCAGAAGGGACCCCATCCTCATCTGGGTGACAATGTGATTAAAAATAAATCCCCTATATAACTGTGTACTACATGGACAAATAGTGCAATTGTGTAACCAGGAAATTGATTACAGTTTTCACATGAAATCTGTTTTGTTGAACCTATTCACTTTCCACTGATAGAGATCTGAGTGCAAACCTGCTCACGGCAACCGCAGCCCCAAAGCCACCACAGCGATCGCGGTCCCAAGCCACAGCCGCAGTCCAAAGCCATCTCCACAGTCCCCAAGTGGCACCATCCCCAGCAACCCCAATGATCTTCAGGCCATCCGTGTGGGGCCTCCCCCAGCAGCAGTGAGCGATCTCCAGTGAGAACTCCAAGCAGAAGTAGGGCGTCAGGATGGATCAGGCAGGTCCGGAGAGCAGGAGGGGTAAGGATCACTGGCATCTCAGGGGTAGCATGTGTAGTTCCTGTTTGAAAAAGGAACCATGGTTTCATCTTATCCTGTCATACATGGCCTCTCATGAAATGTACATAGAGACATTACGAAGAAAAATAAAGCTCGGGAGGAAGTAGCAGAGATCGTCGCTGTCTCTGGTGAGTGTACCGTTGCTTTTTCCTAATCTACTCTGAGAACGAAGCCAGCGTGAAGCCGAGCGCGCAATATAAATTAAACGACCAATTTTCTCACTGGTCAGTGATTTAATTAATTTGTGTTTATCTTTTTAGATAAAAAGATGTTTGTCCTAGTTGGATGCTAAGACACTCAGACACTTTGTATTGGTCTATTTTGAATAAACACTATTTGTGCCTCTGCCAGGTGACAGAAGCTAAAGTGGCCACTTCTCACCATTATTTTGGCTCAAAGGGAATATTTGACATGCAGGAGGAATGATTTCTGACTGCATTTATTCTCCTCTACACTGTAATTTCACCTTTACTGAGGTAGACAAGCTGAAATAAAAAAGACTGTCAGATATTTATTTTTCTTTGCAAGTTTGGCATCTAGATGAGCAGCTGACAGAAATATTGCGGTGATCATAAAAATGTGCTAGGATTCAGGTACAGGAAAAGATTTTCAGCCGAAACAAGCACACGGCCTCCTGCTCTTGAAGGGATGTGTTTAATAATAATAATAATAATAATAATAATAATAATAATAATAATAATAATAATAATAATAATTAGTAACTTTATTATAAATATTGTTTTTTTAATAATGAAAGTCACATTAAAATTATGAAATCCAATCCAAACAATCCATTAAAATGATGAAAAATGACAAATTTCCCAGCAAAAGGTAAAAGAATTTAAGAAAAAAAAAAAAATTAAGTAACTTTTTGCCTTTTTTTTTTTTTAAAGAAAAAAAGTAATTATTATCATGTGCTAAGAAACCCTCTATTTTATTTTAATTAACTTAAAAAATATTTTAATAACTAAATATATTTTTTTATAAGTTGATAAGGTTTTTTTTTGTGAATGAAATGAGCCTAGATCCTTTATTAGTTTTTAAAAAACTTTAGTATAAAAATGAAAATCAAATACAGCTTCCTGTTTCCTTAGAGATAAATAATTATACAGAATTGTATAAAATAGTGCGCAAATGGGCTGTAAGCAGGCGTAAGAATTCTTATTTTTGTGGTCATCATTGAAACGTATGAATTCAAGCTTATGCATATATGTAATCTCTCAGACTGTATCTATAGTATAATGCACATTTTGATTTTCTATATTACTTCTGCTTATACAGAAAAAAATCCATCCACACCGTAGATATTGCCAAATGTTTGCTGATAACGTGCCATATTCCTCCGCCTCATGTGTGTGTTTCATTATATAGCTGCATCAGATCAGTGATGAAAAAAGGTACAGATGAAAACATCCTGCAGAAATAATGGTATATTTTATGCAGACAGTGATATGGAAGCAAAAGAGCAGAATAATGCGACATCAATTACTTTCTATAAAATGTTTTCAACAATTTGGAAAAAACAAGAGAAAGAAAGCTGGGGTAATGAAAGCGATGCAAACACGAGCTTGCATCGGTGAGCACCTGCCAAACACTTCTCATTAAAAATGCATTGAATAAATAATGAAAGTTTAAGAGAACGCCTGATTGCTATGAGTTTGGTGAGCATTCCGTACACATTTTTAATAACGCCTGACAACAGAAGAAGGACAAACATCACACAGCACGATAATTGTAGAAAAGACCCATGAAATGTAATGAAATATAATAATTTTTCATATCGGAGCTGTAATTCAGAGTATAACGCACACACTGGACGAAACTGACCCCATGCAGAATATGGACGAGGAAAGAAACCGCGATCGCTAGCTCCTCCCCTAACGCTAACGTCAGCCTTCGTAGCTTCGTGGAAAACATTACGACTTTACAAGAGTAAAGGTGTTTTCGTTCAAACTTATGAGAAAACACACTGGAGTCGCTGCTTTGCTGTAGGTGTGTCTGTGAGTGAGTTATTTTCCTGTTTCAGCATATCCTGAACATGGGCAGAGCGAAGGAGTGGCCCTGGGTGGCCTAGTGTTGAAGCATGGCCACTCCTCTGGCCACCCCAGGAGGAAAGTATTGTTAGTAGTAGAAGTAGTAGTCAGTGCAGTAACCTGTCACATGATGTGAAACTGAACTTGGCAAATCTCGTTGGGATTGGTCAGTTGAATAATAACAGCATGCCCACTACAACAACATCTCTGGCAAATGTGAAATATGAAAATTGACATTTCATCATTGTCCAATGGCGAGGGTCATCAACAAGTCATTCAGGACCAAGCACGCTTAGCTAGCTAACACAGAAATGAGCTATTAGGTCCGTTATTAGCTACCATTAGCAAATGATACTGAATTCATAATGCTGGTGTATTGTATAAGATGTAGCATAATTTTATATTAGCTATGACTTTTTATGGGAAATAAAGCTGTGTGCCTTTCATGTCCTATTTGCTAAGGCCATACAAAGGTAGGGGGTGCTACAGGTAGGGAGTGATACTGGGAAGGAGTGCTACAGGTAGGGGGTGCTACAGGGAGGGGGTGCTACAGGGAGGGAGCGATAAAGGGAGGGAGTGATACAGGTAGGGAGTGATACAGGGAGGGAGTGCTACAGGGAGGGCATGATACAGGGAGGGAGTGCTACAGGGAGGGAGTGATACAGGGAGGGAGTGATACAGGGAGGGAGTGTTATAGGTAGGGGTGCTACGGGGGGAGTGCTACAGGGAGGGAGTGCTACAGGGAGGGAGTGATACAGGTAGGGAGTGATACAGGTAGAGAGTGCTACAGGGAGGGAGTGTTACAGGTAGGGAGTGATACAGGTAGAGAGTGCTACAGGGAGGGAGTGCTACAGGGAGGGAGTGTTACAGGTAGGGAGTGATACAGGTAGGGAGTAATACAGGGAGGGAGTGCTACAGGGAGGGCATGATACAGGGAGGGAGTGCTACAGGGAGGGAGTGCTACAGGTAGGGAGTGATACAGGGAGGGAGTGCTACAGGTAGGGAGTGATACAGGGAAGGAGTGCTACAGGTAGGGAGTGATACAGGGAGGGAGTGCTACAGGTAGGGAGTGATAGAGGGAGGGAGTGATACAGGGAGGGAGTGCTACAGGTAGGGAGTGATACAGGGAGGGAGTGATAGAGGGAGGGAGTGTTACAGGTAGGGAGTGATACAGGTAGGGAGTGATACAGGGAAGGAGTGCTACAAGGAGGGAGTGCTACAGGGAGGGAGTGATACAGGGAGGGAGTGATAGAGGGAGTGATAGAGGGAGGGAGTGCTACAGGGAGGGAGTGATACAGGGAGGGAGTGATACAGGGAGGGAGTGATAGAGGGAGTGATACAGGGAGGGAGTGATACAGGTAGGGAGTGATAGAGGTAGGGAGTGATAGAGGGAGGGAGTGATACAGGGAGGGAGGCCACCCCTCATCCTGAAGTGTTTTATTTTGCTTATACCACATTAATTTGCCAATGATTAAAATTTTTGTTAAAGAAGAAGACATCATACTTTTTATCTGTTTATAGTTACATTTAAAGTCAAGATGAAAACAAGACTCAATTTCAAGTCGATTTCAAGCCAAGATCAAGTCAAGGTCAGGACCGAAAGCCACGGCTTTACTTCAGCTAGTTCACTTGTGCATTTCTCCAGTGATGAGGCTGTTTTCTAGAAGAAAAAATGTCTTCTTGTAAAATTGGCTGCTTGAGAAAAAAAAAAGACAACACAAACATTATTTTTACATTTTTATTTTTAATGAGCACTGAGCATTGGTCTTGCTCTCGAACCGAGACAAGTCGAAACAGGAAACGTCTCAAGACCGGACTCGAGTCCCACAGCCCTACTCACCAGCCTCAACGTTTTCCTCTCTGCTGTGTTAAGATAAAAAAAAAAAAAAAAACACAGCTTACCAAGAAACTGCAAAGTGTAAACTCCTCTGTCCTGAAGATGTCCAAAACAGTAAAGCTACAGCTTTACCGCTGGCTGACACTGGAGACTCCTTCCCTAAGTCACGTCAAGAAAACTTCACCAAACAAACGATTGCGCGCGTTTATGCACAGCGTCTGCTATACACGTCCCTGTGAATGAGCTGTTACTATAGAAACGATAACATATTAGAATAAAATGGTTTGAGCTTCAACTTCAAGGTCGAGTGAGCTGATCAGTCGAAGACGCATTTGATCCTGATATTATATCGATTCTGGTACGTGGTGCATTAAGGAAAGAAAACATACATGCTAATCTCCGAGCGTTTAGCATCACACACGTGTCCGGGCGGTTCTGCGGTTTTTCCTGCGAGCGCACGCTGAACCTCCGAGTCTAACCACAGCTCGGACCTGAAGGACAGGCCGGAGTGAAATGACAGCTTTTAAACCCAGGGGAAATCAGGAGGCAGTGTCCGTCTCTGCATTAGAGCGACGGCCATGACATGCACACCGCTGCCTCTCTCATCCCTCTTTCATCTGCCTCGAGCAGGATTTCAGATGGAGAAAGAAAAAAAGGAAAAAAGAAAAACTCTGGAGTGTGACTGCTTCATGCATTATGCATGACTGATTTTCTCACTACTTTGTTTCAATTCAAGGATGAACTTCGGGGTGAACTTTTTTGTAGCGCTGCAGTAAGTGAGATTGCTTAAACGTTGTCGTAAGTGGTGCATTTTCTGAAATTACACCGAAGAGACCAAAGCGCTTGTTATACATACTAATTTCTCTATAAAAGGCCTTTTATATTTTCAGTGCTGTGTTTTTATTTTATTTTATTTTTTTTCAGGTATCAAGTCACTCATGCTCATGCTGTTTAAACACTTTTAGGATGTTTACTCTGAGAGTTAGGAGCTAGAGTCCAAAGATGTTCATGCGATTTTAGCACATCATACGGCAGCATGCGATAAGTTTCACCTCCTTTTACCCGTTTCTATATTTTATAGTGTTACAGCCTAAAGTTTTCCACAGCTCATTTCTGTTTTTTTTTATTTTTACATGTAATCCTTTTCAAACTATTAATGTATTTTCATGTGATTGTATTCATCTGATTTGTTTATTTTCCAAGTGACATTTTCACGATTCATTCTTCACAGTTTTTAAACATTTTAAGTGTTAAGTTTTCAAATGATTCGCTTACATTCTGATGTCTTCACACCCGAGTGATTTTCCACATGTGACATTTTTCAAATGATGAAAATATTCTGTGATTTTTTTCAAATTATTCATTTATCTTCACAGGTGATATTTTTGTCAGACTTTCTGATTGTTTGAATTTTTTTCTTTGTGACTATTTTGACATGATTCATTAATTTTCACATACAAGACCTTTTTTTGTAACCGTATTATTCATGTTTCATGCAATTTCTGGCCATTGACGTTGAATTTCACGTGTTTGTCCCATTTAAGACTGATTACTAACACAATCACGTGTTAAATGTTTGTGTGTTAACATAAGGACGTGATCTGCAGAAGTCGCCATCTTGTTTCAGGTCTGTAATTTCCTCTATTTAAATGCGCCTCACATTCACCGTGCAGTAAGAGATTGGAAAATAATCAAAACTAGATTAGTGGAAGTCGCAAGACGAGAACATCGGTCTGGTTTTGATCCTAATGGCATATGGCACAGAGAGCATTAACCAGATTCATGACGGAATTTATTCTGTTCATTTTGTTAACCTTATTGAAGATGGGAATTGAAGAAGCCGCTGTATGATTCATCGGCCGTCGCAGCTGCGACAAATCACTGGCGTTCTGCTTATTAAAACTGATGCTTTAAATCTCTAACGGGCGTGTTCAGCTTGTTACATCACCCTTTTAATAAATCTGTCATGTTCTGCTTTTTTATCCATTTCCACCAAATATTTACACCCTATACTGTATTAAACGGGTCACAGGAGTCAATCAGTTGACTGCTGCATTGCTGTGGCTCAGGGGCCAGAAATCAATTTGGCCAGGACCTCCTGTTGCATATGGATACGTCTCTCAAATGCAAATAACAATTTAGGCAGCTGTGTTCTTGCCAGAAGCCATCGTGTCTGCTTTAATGAACCATCCGTCTGCGCACGTCTGCACTTCAATCAATCAGACGCCACGTGTGTGACGGCGATAACGCACCGACGGGCGAAACATCACAGGAGATCAGAGAGAGAGAAATGGTTATGGAGTCCACGCTCGCTCAGATCACGAGTCTGTAGAAAGAAAAGTGAGCCCATAAAGTTCAAGGTCATTTCACATGAACTTCACTCACACGTGAGATTTACACGTTACACGGTCAGACACTTTATGTGTTATGTTTCACACAGTTTTCACATTTATCGCATGTGCTTTAATTACCACAGAATTTTTTTTCACATGATTCTTTTTTTTTTTTTTACACGTACATTTTTTATTTACTCATTATAATTATTTCTGAAAAGCCATTACAGCTTACAGCCATATTTATAATACATTTATTAACTGTTATCAGAATGACTGTAAGCTGTGTTTCTAACACTTATAATCAGCAAGTCTAAGAAAGTTCAGGCCCACGCCCACTTTATTTAGTGCGTGAAGTTTTTTTTCCAGTGTCTGGGTGACACCGGACGGTGCGATTATAAATCATTACTTTAGCTTGTCCATGTGGTACCATGCTCAGCAACAAGTGATTCTCAGGTGAGGAAGCTCCAAGCAGAAGTAGAGCATCAGGATGGATCAGGCAGGTACGGAGGGCAGAAGGAGTCAGGATTACTGGTATCTCAGGAGTAACATGCAGCTTAACACAGAGAGAGAGAGAGAGAGAGAGTAAAAATGCAGATTATTCGGTATACTCTTGTCCTGTAATGGTTTAAGAACATGTACATTGTGCGCACAGTGCAAGCAGAAACTCCAGCAAGACTAGCTATGAAAGCATAACTAAAAGGGAAAGCTAGAATGTAACACATGCCTGAGTGTACGTGTTGGGGGGCAGCATCCAAACATCCCAATTTACCAAAACCTTCTCTGCCCATGAACCCTCCAGATCTGCACCTTTACCTAAGGAAAAAGCTGCTAACAAAAGGCTTGACTAAACAAATTTTCATCTTAGACCTAAACACTGAGACTGTGTCTGACTCCTGAACACTAAATGGAAGGCTGTTCCATAACTGTGGGGCTTTGTAAGAGAAAGCTCTACCCCCTGCTGTAGTCTTCGCTGTTCAAGGTACCAACAAATAGCCTGCACCTTTTGACCAAAGTGGGTGTTGGTGGATCATAAAAGTTTCATCAGGTACTGCAGTGTGAGACCATTCAGTGCTTTATAGGTCATTAGTAATATTTTATACCACTAAATAGTACTATAAATAAACAGTTGTTTATTTTATACTGCAAAATTTGATTGGGAGCCAATAAGATAAGGGTGATGTGGTCATATCTTCTGGTTCTAGTAAAGAGTCTGGCTGCTGCATTCTGGACTAACTGGAGCTTGTTTCTGCATCTACTGAAACGTTACAATAATCCAACCTAGAGGTAACAAAAACATGATCTAGTTTTTTTTTTCTGCATTTTATTTTAGTAATATTTCTGAGATGAACGAAGGCTATCCTAGTAATATTATCTACATGAGACTGGAGTCAATAATCACATCAAGGTCATTTACTGCTGCACATGGTGTAAATGAAAGGCCATCCAGAGTTATTATGCAATCAGACAGCTTACTTCTAGCTGCATGTGGTCTTTAAGTACTTCTCTCTTGTCAGAATTAAGTAAAAGGAAGTTAATAAGCATCCAGTGTCTAACGTCCTTTACACATTCCTCAACTTTATTAAGCTGGTGTCTGTCATCTGGCTTTGCTGAAACATGCAGCTATGTGTCATCAGCGTAACAATGGAAGCTAATGTAACTTTTTATTTAACTCTTACATTAAGTTACTGAACTACATTAACATGTTTCTATAGAAAAGGATAATGTATTAGAATGAATGGATGAATATATAATTAATAATCTGCACTATTGTCAGAGCTGCTGTTATATAACATTAATCAGCATCTTCTGACCAATCACAATCCAGAATTCAACAATGCTGCAGAATAATTAATAATTATGAACTGCTAAAGCACTGGGAGTGAACAGGACCGCATTTCTTCTGCATCAGTAGCCGTTCAGTACACAGCCATATCTGTTTAATTATGAAGCTGTGCTCATTTATCATCTTGGCAGTTGCTGATTACTGCAGTATAACCGTTATTTCTGTCTTTTTATCTTTGAAAAGTCATCCATTTCTCATGCTTTCATGTCGCTTTTTTATGTCCTTCTTTAACTGTTGCTGTTAGCTTTCGGTCAATATGGCCACTGTTACCTCCCACAACGAGCTCATCCGAATACTCACGGGGATGATTGGTTTCAAAAAATAAAAACAGCGTCATGAAGTTATACTAAACGCCTCAGGCAGCATCAAAATGGTCGCTTGTTTTTTTTTCCCTCCATTATTGACCAAGTGCAAATCTTCGATCATTGTCAAGCCTGCTCTCTTCAGTTCACTCGTTTTGTTCTACAATTATTTTCCTCATGAGTGTCTCAGGCATTCATCCGACTCGGTGGCACGCTGAAGTGCTTTCCACCTCTACGCTTCTAAACAGCATCACCTTGTTGTTTAGAAATCAGCATGAGCTGCTGAAAATATACAAAAAGTTCACATGATGGTGCTGCAGGTCTGAGGTTAACAACCCAAACACTCGGAAAAGCCTGAGTGCAAAAAAAAAAAACACGGGTTCTAACAATAGACCAAAGATGTGGTTCTTTAGGCAGGTGACAACACAATGACCACAATCCGGTGAGGACCTAAACAACCAGCTCGACAAAAAAACCCACCCAAAACTTCCTCATAAAACACTCACTCATTGTTCAGAAATTCACCGACGGAAAAAGAAACAAACTTGTAGCAGGTGCACATAGAAATCACACAGAAACACCCATAAAGCGTAAAAAGGACACGGAGCGGGCGTTAAATAAATGACTGCATAAATATCATAACGTAACATCATGAGCTTTACGGAAAGCCGGATATAAATTTAAAAGCAGGCATATATTATGATATTTATGCAATCATTTATTTAACGCCCGCTCTATGTTCTTTATGCTTGCTTTTAAATTGAAATAATGAGATAATAACTCAAAAAAATAACAATTAATAACAATATAACGTAGATATAATGACATAATAGTTATTAAGCTGTAATAACCTAATATTTTGAAAAAACAAGATAAATAATATCAAAATAAAGTATTAACTAGAAATGATTTGAAATAATGACAATATATTCTCTCTCTCTCTCTCTCTCTCTCTCTCTCTCGCTCTCGTTACTCCTGAGATACCAGCGATCCTGACTTCTTCTGCTCTCCAGACCTGCCTGATCCATCCTGAAGCCCTACTTCTGCTTGGAGCCTTGTTCACCTGAGAGTCACTCGCTGCTGCTGCTGCTGCTGCTGATGGCCCACATCCTACAGATCACCATGAGATTACTGTGGACACAGAAACCGTAAAGATGGCTGTGGATGTTCTGCCTTGGACAGCTTAAAGACTGCGCTTGCCAAAACCAGTTTACGCTTACGCCTCGATCACTGCACAGCCAATGACTTCACTTTTACGCGACAGATGTAAAGTTAAAACTCTACTGAAATCAGAAATTAGTCTGATGAGCGTAAAAATGCCTGCTTTTTAATTTATATCCGGATTTCTGTACAGCTCATTTGTGACAGTGTCCATTTGTTAAAAATGTAATTGAATTGATGTTGATATTGAAATGATGAGATAATAACATAATACTGTATATTAAAATAAAATATTGCATCAAAATAATGACATTCAGTTGAAATAACAACATATCTTGTAATAATACCTTGAGATAATCTCTTACCTTGAGATACAAAATAAGATAATAACTTGAAATAAGATTAGAAATGATAAGTTATTCAGTAGAAATAACAGCATTATATCTTGAAATAATGGCAAAACATCTTGATATTAATGAGACAATGAGAAAAATACGCTCAATGAGATGAACGTAATGAGATAATAACTCAAAATAACCAGAGATTAACCATATATTTATTACATGATACATGATTGAAATAATGAGTTATTAAGAAAACATAACATTTTGAAATTATTAAACAGAATAATAACTCTTGATAATAACTCAAAGTAACAAGAAATTATCCAGAAAAGGACTGATTATTTCAAAAATAATGATGCATCTTGAAATAACAAGATATTTATGTGATATAATGAGATAATGATTCAAAATAAGTTATGAGTTGTTACATGTAAGAATGACATAATATCCCGAATATTGACTTATTGTTTTTAGTGGAAATAGTTCAGGGTTCCGTACCTACACACCCCTCAGCCAGTGTTTCTATCTATCTATCTATCTATCTATCTATCTATCTATCTATCTATCTATCTATCTATCTATCTATCTATCTAT
>CM075030.1:689359-701711 GCA_037576675.1 Pangasius sanitwongsei | reverse complement strand
AAGAGAACCTCAACATCTTCAGCTCTGCTACCTCTAGCTCTGCCTCCTGTCTCTTCCTCAGTGACACTGTCTCTAAAAGCATAACATTTCTACTAAATGTTACACAATATTGTCAAATATGGACACTTTTTGGCCAGTAATGGTTACTAGAGTCAGTGATGACTGAAGACATGGTTATGAAGGTCTAACGATGCCAACACACTCATAATAATGTGAATAATTTTATATTTCTGTCGGAGTTGGCAGCTCTTAGTTGCTAATTCTCTTCAAAATGTATGTGTGCGAGTGAGCAGAAAGCAGATGTGAAGAGTTCACGCCGGCTCCAGATCCATCGGCCGGAGTAACGAGCGTATTTTACAGCTCAGTTCTCTTTCGTGAAGCACACAGCTGACCTTTAGTGGCCCGCTCGCGCTCACTGTCGCCCTCGGCTAACACGTCACCGCCAAACTATTTATTCCGACACGGCCAGGCGGGGAACATTAAACTGCTCCTCGACTGTACAGCCATAAAACAGAGAGCAGATTTAGGAATCCAAGGTTTTATACAGAGCTACTTAATGAACTAAAGATTTTTTTCTCACTATCTGTATATGCAGCAGAATTTTATTATTTATGATTCTTTATTGATTTTGACGTTAGTTATTTATTTGTTATTATTTATTGATCTATTTTATCTTAATTTATAATTATTTAATATTTATATTTTATTAATTTCAATCTGTATTTATTTTATTTATTTTTATTTCATTTTTCTTGTTTGTCTGTATATCTGTTTACATCCTAGAATTTGTTTTATTTATTATTTTTTCTGTAGTTTGTGTTTATTTTCATTTATTTTATTACCATCTTCTCCTTAAATCATGCGAATGAGAGAAAAAAAAAAAAGAAGCTCATCATGTTACTGAGAAACCGCAAAGAAGCGTAAACTCCTGAAGATCCTGAAGATGTCAGGAAACTTAAAGTTACAGCTTCACCTCTGGCTGTTACACAGCGCTGACACTGGAGACTCCTTCCAGGTAAATAGATGTCTCCTTACTTTCAGAAAATCATATCAGTGTTTTTTTTTAAAATCCGTTTTTGTGCAGCATCCACCATACACGTCCCTATGAATGAACTGTTACTATAGAAACGATAACCTATTAGGACGAGCGCATTAATACAAACCTGTGACTTGCAGCGGCACTACAGTCAGAGCTGCTGTTATAGAAAATGAATCAACACCTTCTGACCAATCAGAATTGATCAATCAGCAGAGAGATTGAGCGTAGAGGCATTTAGGTCTATTATGGACTACGGAACAAATAGGTATTAAATTACAAAAGACAAAGCTTCCTCTAGAGGAAAGAAATAAACATCACACACACACACACACACACACACACACAGAGTTGACGATGAGAATAAAATGCAATTAGGAAAGCAATCAACTCTAGCATTGTGCTTTATTGTCACAGGAGCACTCAAGCGCTGCTTTTGTTCACAATCGAGGCTGAAATCGTGATTGTACGCACGGAAACGTTCTAATTAAAGAGGAATTGATTATTCAGCAAAATACAAACTGTAAAGAATAGCAGAACCAGTGCAAATGTGTGCAGGTTTAAAAACGGAGGCCTCGTTTCAAACACACATACATTTGTTCCATTAACATAATTATTAATGCAGCTAATTAATGCTACGCTACACCGAAATCTAACCCTAAACTTAACCTCAAACTCCAGAAGGAAACAGCTCGGCTAGTTTATTTAAAGACGTGGAGTTGAGAAGGATTTGAATTATTTTTTTTTTGCCTCATTAAGCCCACCCGTGTACACAAAGCTCCGCCCCCAGACCCTACAGTGGTTCAAGATTCAAGATTTTATTTGTCACAGTTATATACTGTGCATTTAAGTAACTAAGTTTAATACCAGAAATGAATAAAAAAAATAAGAAATATTAAGAAATAAGAAATATATGTAGAGGAAAAAAAAAATGGATGTACAAAATATGTAAGTATGTCATGTGTAGTAACAATACAAAGTGCAAAGTGCAGTGTGCGGAGTGTCCGTGGCGTCTTTAAGGTATCCGAGTGGTGGACATATCAGTGGTTCAACTACTGTACGTTACACATTATCAAAGACATCACCGTCACGACATCACTGTCACGCGTACTCGGACATTCAACTGCTCCAAAGCCGAGTTATAACTGAATTATGAACACACAGGAGTTTGGCTCATAACGATTCATGGAGGATGTTCACGAGTGCAGACACGGTCGTATTTTTTGTAATGAGAAAAACAAATGTGTGTATTTTATCCATTATGTAAAGGTGCAGAAATTTAGCAAAGGCTCTGCCGGTGTTTATTCTGGTTTTGCTGCGGTTCTTGTTGTTACTTTTTTTTTTTTTTTTTTTTTGAAGCACAGCATGACTTTTTTGCTAACAGGAGAATTATCTGGCAGTGCTGGGCGCTTGCCGATTTCAGACTGAGATGGGGGTGGAGTGAAGGAGCATTGGAGGCGTGTCTATAAAATGACTGGCAGGAAGCTCTTCCAAACACAAACAAGCGCTCCGGACCATAATGCACCTTGTCAGATGGGTTTCCTCGGTCACGTTCACTTGGTTTAATGGCTTAAACCATTATTTTCCTCATGTTCTACATATTTCCAGGTTAGAATATACTAGTAACAAATTAATAAAATCAACTATTGCACCTCTGAAAGTAAAAGCTGCAGGAGCGAAATGTCTCCACACGATCAAAACCGGCAGATATTCCTATCCTTGTGGGGACATCTGAATGAATCCAGTGTGAAGCGTCATGTGATCTCTTACAGAAAAGTCACGTGAACCTCACATGTAAATAATCACATCTGGCTTTTAGACACCGCACGTTACGTTTCACAGATTTTGTCTTTTTTTTGTTCTGTTTTCCACTTTCTATTCTTTTCACATGGTACATTTATTTTACTACATGTTTTTTACTGAATCATTTACCTCCACTTGTGATTCTTTTCAAATGATTCATCTATTTCCATGTGCAATAAGTCACGTGTGATATGGATGTGATATTTCTGTAAGAGGTTTATCACTGGGGTTGAATTACTGTAGTTTCCACGGCGATGGATGGGAATGGCGACGGGCCTAACTCAGAAAGTGGAGGTGTTTTGTGTGTGTGTGTGTGTGTGTGTGTGTTGAATCTTGAATTATTTGTGCCATTTTTCAGCGTCTCGCATTTGGACCCCAGTAAAACATCCTCTCGCGCTGACTCACATTTACATTAATGCATATGCGTTCTGTCTAATCTGTGAGTATATTATCAGCTATGAGGCATTAATGGATGTTTTCCCGTCAGCCGCTCAGGAATAAATAAGAAAAGTGCTGCATAATTAATTTATTCCGACAGCAGCGTAGAGATGATCCATGTGAAAGCGTACCGCCTCCAAGCTCAGTGATTATTCAGCGTCTAAATCTCAACGAAATTTCAAAAATCCGGATCACGGTGCTGTTATAAATATGTGTACTGTTTGAAACGAAACAAATGGGTTCAGGTGAGAGCATAATGCTGCACCACACTGAGCTCTGGAGCGAGCTTTATGCATTTGTTTCTAATAAACTCAATAGCTGCTCATCAGGAAATCAATAGATAATCAGGTGTGCAGTGTGAAAGCTCATAGCGCTTTCCTTGCCATGTAGTGAGCAAACAATCTGGCGAAAATACACACCGGACTCCTGCCTAACAACCTGAGAGATTTCGTTCTTAATGGATCGTTTATGTTGCCGATGGAAGCCTGGAATCCCGTTTAGACCAGATGAAAGCTGTGATAGAGCCCAGATGGCCGTGCAGGTCTTTACAACAGCCTCAAAATGTGTAAATCTGTACGAATTTTACTTCACATTAAGGTTTTGTTGAGAGAAATGGTGAGCACTTGGAGCTTTTCTGACCACAACTTTGGATTAAAAACCATCAAACTAGTTTTTACAGATTTTCTGTGACACCAGGATGGGTTTGATCAGACGTTTACATTTTCTTAGACATTAGCTCTTTTTGAAGCTTGAAATATATCACTCTGTGTGGAAGTTATTCGAACTAGAAAGCTACAGCTAGCCTATATGGGTTATTCTACAAAAATGGTGAGTAAATAAATAGTTAAGCTACTTATATAAATAAAGTTAATTAATTAAACTGCACACATTGGCAACCTTTACAGCCGTCATGTTTAGCACTTAAAGACCTGACAAATAGATCAACAATAAATTTGCTTAAAGTTTCTGCCAGATGTACAAAAGTTTTGGGGAACTTTTTTTAATCCCCACATGTGTTTGTTCATGAACGTCATTCAGCTGGAAATTACCGAGTGTGTTCATGACACAGCTGATTTACGTTTAGCCACGCCTACAAAACTCATGGCAAAGCAAAAAAAAAAAAAAAGACAAAATGGTGAAAGAGTGTGTCCAAAGCTAAAATTGCACATGTGAATAAAGGGTGATAAAATCGAAACACAAAGGAGTTGTGCGTATACTTCACAAAGTTCTTGTGAATAAGAGTCTCTTTATATGCAGTCTCTTTATAAGTGTGTGTGTGTAATTACGTGCAGGTGTGCACAATCAAAAGTCCGGCGACTGAAAGCCAGGTGTGTGTTGTGGGAAATGGAGTCCAGGGAGGCCATGTTTGGACTCTGCGGTGCATGTTGGGAACTGGAGTCACTAGACCGGGTTGATCTGACATTAGGTCAGGTAAAAATAAGTGACTCATAATAATCACAGGTAAAAAAGAATTGTGTAAAAATGTAAGAAGAAATGAATCATATAAAAATGTGAAAATAAACAAATCATATAAGAATCACGTCAGTAAAAAAAAAATCACATGTAAAAAAGATTCATGTAAAAAAAAAAAATCACAAAGAATCACGTAAAAAATCACGTAAAAATCGAATTGTGTAAAAATCACACAATCGTTTAAAAAAAAATCATCTTTTATTTAAACACAAATACATGTAAAAATAAATGAATAGCATAAAACTCACGCCAAAAAAATCACTTGTAAAAATAAATGAAAACAAATGCATTATGTGTAAAAAAAAAAAATCACGTGAAAATAAATAAAGTAAAAAAAATTAAAAGGGTAGAAAAATTAATTCTGAAAATAAACAAATTCTGAAAAAAAAATCACGTGTGAAACGTGAGAATCTACAAACAATTCTGTCGAGCGAAGTCCTGATTTAGGAAAACAACTGAATCCTGAGGCATGTGAAGGAAAATGGCGATCACTCGGAGGACAGCGAGGTGGACACGGTGCCGTGGACCCGAAGCGACTCGAAGTTCGATCACAGACCAGACATCGATCGTAGAGACGCTCAGAACTCGGTCTCTGAAGCTCTGAAGCTCTGAAGCTTGTCTGGAGGCTGAATGGAGCTCAGAGGCACGGAGGGGGCGGAGTCACGATCTCTCCCAGGGGCAAATTCAAGAGGAGGAGTGAATCCCAGGACAGGGCATGAAGAGAATCCGATCTAATCCCGATATCCATCAAGCTCGGATTAACATCACAGCACAGATGTAGAGCTGATACAACGATATCCTCGCTCTCCTGAGATCTCGCACCAGTGAGCCGAGGGAACATCATCTGAGAGCTGAACTTAACGTTACAGAGACGTGTGTGTGAGGAGAAAACACTCGAATACTATAAAAGAGTGACATCTTCACATGTCCATATCTCAGTTCTGCACCATCACGAGAGAACTACAGCGCAAAATTAACCGGTGCGTATTAATGAACATTAACTACAAAAGTAGTAAATAAAAGCAGTTAATTTTTTTTGCCTTTAAAAGAAGTTGACTTAAAATAAAAGAAGTCAATGTTTTTAAAAAAAAAAGGTAACAAAAAAAAAGAGGTCAGATTTATTTTTATTCAACATGTAAACAAAGATAAAAAATTTCAGTTAAAAAGCCAACTTTAAAACCAACTTTTTAAAAAAAAAAACGTTATCTTTTAAAATATTCAGCTTTAAATAAATAAATAAATCAGTTAAAAAAAAAGAGGTCAACTTTAAGAAGAGTAGAGCATCGTGAGGTCGTTACTGTAATTAATATCCACACCATTCATACTATAAAATTTGTTTACAGTAACAGAACACACGATTTTGCTTTTAAATAGAGCATAAAACAGTTTTTTTACAGAAATATAGACAGATAACAATAAATTACTGTCAAAACACCTGCAGCTTTACAGTTACACTGCTAATTTGCATCTTTTTTTTTTTTTTTGGCTAAATGTACATTTTAAATGCATTCCACAGCCTCCTAAACCTTAAGAAAAGAATCTGAGTCGTGTTGTAGTTTAATAAATGAAACTTATTTCAGCTGATTACACTGATTATTTTCCTGTAACAGCACCACACACGGAGTTTTATTTCTTTTCTCTTTATTTGAGTAGCTCGGTTTGTTCCTGCCAGGTTTAGTTGTAAGTAAATCCAGTGCTGCTTCTAGTGTTATTGCTCATTTATACTCACTGACTTCAGTTTACACCTTCGGTAATAAACCGCTGTTACTGGAAAATAATCAGCTGCAGGATGGGAACAGTGACTCGGCTGCTTCCTCACGCCACCTGATGCTTTACGTCAATGCTTCATTACCGAGCGTTAAAGTGTTGCTGTGTTTAATCTCCTGTTCCTGCTCCTAGCTGTGATGTGCTTGCTGTAGAAAGTCCACACGCTTGGTTATAATCAGGAATAAAGCCGTCATTACAGCGCAGCGTGGCTGCAGATCACTGAAACGTTTCCTGACGGAGCCGTAATGGAGAATATCGCGATGACGCTGGACGGGGTCGAAAGCCTCCCACTGGGCGCAGATTGATCACGAGGGGAAACGCGAGTGTTACTGCGGCGTCCCGGGGCGACCTACAGCTCTGTACGTACGCCACAAACACAGGATGTGGAATAAATTATGGAGAAAGAGAAGATTAACGCACGCTGACCGATAACAATAATGACCACACGTCATGAACGCTAATGACGCAGAAGTAATAAATAAATGAGTCAGTTGCTGTTTATGAGCAGGAATAAATACATCATGATAAATAAATCGAGATTCTTCACTTGAGTGAATATATTTTTTTTGTAAGTCATTTGCAGAATTATGATCACAGTGATCAACTTACACAAAAGTTTACATTTAAACGCAAAAATCTTTCTTTTAATGATATTTTACAAAGACTTACACAATGGATAGACATATTATTATTTTTAACAAATACATTTTATAACCTGCAGCTTACCTCTTACAGAATAGTTTTATATTTAGATATTTTTTTAGAAAAGTATATTTTAGAATGATAAGCTTACATAATAGCGTCACATATTGATATATATATATACTGTATATATAATATCATCAGCTTGCATAATGATTTAGATTTGGATATTGATTTATTTGATTTGATTATATTTATATAACTATATTTTTAACAGCATATTGTATTATGATCAGCTTATATAATGTTTGGTTTTATATAGATAAATAAATAAATAATAAAAGCGGATGATGATTCTGGATTTGAATTTGCAGTGTTTTTACTTTAAACGCCTCATTAATGAATCAGCAGACGAGGGAATTTTATTCAGATCCTCAGCGCTGATAATAAAGACGAAATAAAACGAGGAGAAATGAAGTTGTAATGGACGATGTGCTTTTCTTAATCAGATCCAGGAGGGGTAATAAAAAGGCATCTCTCTTTAATCCCTCATTAATTAAAAAGAGGATTTAACGAGAGCCGCACGTTTCTCCTGTACAGGATGCTCCCTTGGATATGCACCGCTTCTGGAGATAAAGTTTGCTGAGGATGGTGAAGAAGCTCTCACCAAATGGAGAACATTTCTGCTGTGTCTCTGGCGCTCAGTAGAGCTCTGTTAGCTGAATGAGAAATGATCAGGAAAATCCTTTAACTGTCCATTAATTGTTCTTTGTTCCTAAAATTGTAGCACTTCGGAGGATTTAAGGGTTCTTTGGTGTTTCCTTTTCAGGGAAGGTTCTACGCAGGTTTACCGGATGCTTACGAGGTCTTAGCTTCTATAAAGCCTTTCTGATAGGGACACGCTCTCTTAAACGGATCTACACAGAACCTTCCTCCCGAAAGCCACCTGAAGAACCCTTAAGTGTATAAATCCTCTGAGGTGACACAGAACTTTAGTATCATTTAGAGCAACTAGCGAAATATTTTCATCAGTGCTAATGGACGCTGTGGGTTCCGGGTCAGTTCTGCGCCGCTCTTTCGGTTTAATTCATTGTTATTAAAATGAAAACATTTACAGCGTCTTTAAGAAATTGGCTGCATCACTTTGCAATTAACGCCGACCCCGAGCCGCCCGTGTTCCTGCGGCTTTTACGGCACCGGGAACAAATCGATACGCATCCTCTCAGGCTGTTTGCTCCGCGCTCCACGACTTACAGCCTGAGACGGCGCTAAAAGCTTCACTAAATGTAGATCAATCGAGCGTTCTACACCGGAACATTGAACAGAGCATTATGTTAGAGCACCAGCGGCTCCCGTGTCTCGCATCTGAACTTTCAGCCTTTCTGCTCATTTTAATTAAAAAAGTGCGTGGAAAGAGAGACACAGAGATACAGACGGGACAAAAACAGACGGAAAATCACATGAATAAGGAAATACGAATAAACAACAACAATATGCAGGAATAACACGCTTCATGCTGTGCTGTTATAGGAAAGTAATCAGCGGCAGAGTTACAGAGTTTCCACTCCGAACCCGGTTATTTTGGAAGTGTTTCATTCCTCTTATATCACAACAATTCAATTATTTATTTTATTAAAGAATGACGGCACACGTTTCATCCGTTTATAGTTACCTTCGACGAAACATGTTAGTTCCTGTTCTCACTTATGTTATGGCAGCTATAAAAAGTCGTTCCCTCAACAGCCTCACTTTTTTCTTTCTGTTGAAGTTAATAAGACAAAAAAAAACACATCTTGTCATCTTATGAGAAACCGCAAAGCATAAACTCCTCGGATAAAAACAGATTTTTTTATTTATTTATTTTTTATTTATTGAGCTAATCACTAATATAATACGTAGCTCTACAGCTTCCTCGTGACTTGCTTCCTCTCTCGCTGTTCTCGGCACGTTTGGCTTTTCATTTTTTTTTTATCTTTTTATAACAGAACGCACGTTCCAGCATGTATTAGCCCTGCTCTCGACTCTCTGCTTCTCACGGGTCATCTTCAGCTGTCATCCATCCATCCACTCATCCGTCATGTCAGAGTGATGCTAAACAGAATGGAGGCAGTCATGAAGGTTTTCTGCCCCGCCTTGAGACTCAATCGCCCCCCGAACAACCCGCACCAGTGTTCATTTTCCACTCGGCTTCAGCTTAAAGACCTGAGAGGTGGCACTGAGGGATGGAACTCACTTCGCCTCATTTGTCTGCTCCTGAGGATTGTTTGGGTAATACGTCATCCCCTTTTATCCTCATTCTTTTCTCCACAGTGACGTGGAGAAGACGCTCATAATGTTTCAGAAAGTGTTGATGAATTTTCTGTGAGATGTTTCAGATTGTCCTTCTAAAAATGGCAAAAATGGCAAGCTGTGTTTTTGTTTATCTTATAAACTTCAAGAGAGAAAAACACAAGGAACTCATAAGAAACGCCTGCATTCTCTCTTGGACCAAAAAAAGTTTCCTTAAATTGATGCCATAGAAGAATCTTTTTTGTTTGCGATTGAGAATCTTTCGGTCCAAGATTGCCATTTTTTAAAAGCTAAGAACCCTTAATTATCCAGTGAGCCCTTTTTGCTAAGTGTGTGTGTAGTACTTGGCTAAGTGTGTGGAACAAACACCAAATTATTGCTCATTATTTTCATCTTAACGCCTAGAACCTGTCAGGAGTTTAACATTTAGCTCTCTTGTACATTGCTGGAAATAAGGTTCTTCAAGGGTTCTTCGAGGGTTCTTAGCCTCCATAAAAGAGGACAGGGGAAGGTTCTATGTAGAGTGTTTCTATATCAGAAAGCCTTCTCTGTGAGTTGTTTAAGGGTTCTTGTAAGCTCTGTTGTAGTGTTCTACATAGAACCTGCTGCCAAAAGGACAATTAATTGTATAAATCCTCCGAAAGATTAGAGTTTTAACAATTAGTGAAGTCGTTGAATCAGTGCTAATGGACGCTGCACGTCCAAAAAGGGTTCCAAGTTATTTATGGAGGCTAAGAACCCTCAAAGAACTCTTAAAGAACCTTTTTGCTTAGAGTGTTCCAGGCTGCTGAGGGAACGACTGTTTATAGCTGCTATAACATAAGTGAGAACAGAAACTAACCTGTTTCTTGGATTTTCCTCAAAATTAAATGTAACTATAAATGGATTAAAAAGTATGTCATTCTTTAATAAATATTTGCTGCGGTGTAAGAGTAATAAAACACTTGGGAATGAGCTGTTATAGGAAATTAATCAGTGTGGTAACAGTAACTCTGCTTCATCACACCACCCTGGCGTTGATTATTTTCCCATAATTCCTCATTTATAATGAAAACTAATAATGAGAGTCGCTGCTGTAAGGGTTATGCCATGCTAATTTTGATCATACGGTTGATGCACTTGAGCATGAGGATTAAAGCAGGATTTAACATCCTCACTGATGATTTAATTAAATCTAACACCAAGCATGACCCCGAATCAGAGTTCTCTCACCGGCACATGTGACTTTCAGAAGACACATTTAGCCACTCAGATTAGCATTAACGCC
Source organism: Pangasius sanitwongsei (assembly GCA_037576675.1). Lineage (NCBI taxonomy): Eukaryota > Metazoa > Chordata > Actinopteri > Siluriformes > Pangasiidae > Pangasius > Pangasius sanitwongsei. The sequence goes on along the minus strand of CM075030.1, from coordinate 690,996 downwards.
GCTAATGCCTTCCGCCATTCTCTATGCAACATTAGCCTTAAAAAGTCGTCGAGGACAAATGAAACGTCACGTGCCTGCTTTACTTCACCATTCAAATTTCAAATTTCACGTCTCTGAAAGAGTAAATTAGGGCACAAAGTTGCACAAAGAAGGAAAAAATAATAATAAGGTGTCTGTCTGAGCGAGTAAACAGCTCCCTGAACAAAAGTCAGCAGCAACCAGCTGTGAGGGAGATAATAAGCTGCTCCGCCACTGAGCTCGGAAAATAGGACGCTTCCCACCATGATGGAGGTCAAAATGTGAAAAAAATGAAAAAGAAATCAAAAAAATGTGAAAATATCAATAGCAAAATATAAAGTGAATATACAAAAACAAATAGCTTAATATATGCATTAATAAATAATATTATGTTTGAAAATACACAGTTATGTAATACTCAAAATATTTATTTATTTATTTATTTATTTATTTTGTTTGTTTTTTTGTTTGTTTTACCCTAAAACTACACTTTACTTATTTTTTCTGCTTTTCTGTGAAACATAAAAAAAGCATGTAAATCATTCTTAAACATTAGTCTTGAAATGTCAGCCTTAAAAATATAAAACTAAATGAATAAATAAAAAAAAAAAAATCCTCCAAAAAACAAATAAAAACACATCAAGAAATAATTGGCTGCCAAACAGCATCATCAAAATGAATAAAAAATTATTTATATAATAAATAAATAATTTTTTTGAAGACTGAATCATAGATTATATATATATATATATATAGTGAAGCTAACCATGATATAACAATTAATATTTTATATCAGCTTCAAGCTTTAGAACCTACCTACTTTTTATCTTTTATTTATTTAATATTAATATTAAACAGGAATTAAACTAATTTTAGCCTTTAAAAAATCTTTTAATATGTTAAATATTAAAAGTAATTTATTGTACTTTCATTGTGTTTTGTCTCATTTATTTATGAATTACTATTTAGTTATTTTTTGTAAAACAGGTCTCTGTGCTGTATTAGCTGCTGTGTGAGATGCTGAAGAGGTTCAGAGAGAATTAAAAAGTGTGCTTTATCTGACCTGAGAAAGATCTGAAAAGATTCAGAAAGATTCAGAAAAACTGAGAAAGACTCACTCACTCCATGTTGCCATCTAGCACAGGTATGAGTGCAGTGCAGACGAAAACAGCACTCACACAGTTAATACTGTCCCCGTGTCCGAGTACAGCAGCAATAACTGATTTTATTTCACCATTTTACAACTAATGCAATAATAATGAATACAAAAATATGACATAATGCTAAATCAGTTAGATTTAGAAGAAGAAGAAGAAGAAGAAAATATTTAAAACTGAGAAAGGCTGTTCCCTGATGCCTGAAAGTTTTGGGCTGGTTTCAGGTCTTTTGTGTGGATTTTGAGATTTTTGGCAAACAATAAATTTAATGCTAATATCAATCTTTTGATTTCACCAACACTGAGAGAACACAAAACTAGACTTCTGTAAGAAGAGACACAGAAAGCTCAGGGAAGATGGAGAATTTCAGCTTTATTTTAAAGGCTCCACAAAAATATGGCATTTACCATTTAGGAATTACAGCCATTTTCAGGGGCTCAAAGGTATTTGGACAATTGACTG
>CM075030.1:649354-685130 GCA_037576675.1 Pangasius sanitwongsei | reverse complement strand
AACATCAGCGCCTGACCTCACTAATGCTCTTGTAGCTGAATGAACACAAATCCCCACAGCCACGCTCCAACATCTAGAGGAAAGCCTTCGCAGAAGAGTGGAGCTTATTATTAACAGCAAACACAGAAGGGAATAAATCTGGAATGAGATGTTCAACAAGCACATGTAGGTGTTTATGGTCAGGGCGCACATACTTTCAGCAATATAGTGTACTTTAATGGAGTACTTAAGTACAGAAATCAATTGCATGTATTTTATTACAGTCCACCACTGAAGTCATCTCAGGCTCTGAACTCGCGGCTCTGTGTAGAGAAATGAACGCTCAGATGCTACTTTTATGTCGCTCGTTAATTTGAAGCAGGGTTCGATTTTAGCTCCCATCTCATATCACACCCTGCCGTCGCCGTCTGATTCGCTGACAGAACACAGGAAGTAGCGCAGCAGCAGAATTCCCAAAGACAAAAAAAGGGCTTGTCTATTAAAGCTTTACGCCTAGTTGTGTGTGTGTTCAAGTCTTTTATTAACGACCCACTGAGCAGCTGGTGTGATGAATAAACAATGCCGATCTACCCATAATGCACTACCTTTCAGTTTTTCGTCACCCAAAGCACTAACGCATCCATGATGCATGATGTGGCGCATCCCCCACAAGGAAGCAGGAAGTGAGCTGTGAGGCATGGCCTCCGGACAAAGATCTGCTCTCAGCATCCGCTCCACTCTGTCCCAGAAAAAGAACCGACGAGATGACAGAGAGAGAGAGAAAGAGAGAGAGAGAGAGAGAGAAAGAGAGAGAGCAAACAAGCAAACAAATGCTTTCTACTCTGTCTAAAATAAATTAAAACAAAACGATACGACACTGTTTGTCTTTCTCAAAAAAAAAAGTGAAATAAAAAAAAAAACTTCAATAAGCTGTCATATTGTGGTGACAGCTGTGTGATTTGATTTTTTTTTTCTTCTTTTTTCTATTTCTTTGCCAGACTGCAAATGAACCCAGATCAAGCATTTTGAATGATTCATACAGCCAGTGGGCTGCAACGCAAGAAGAAAAACGGCAAAAACCAGCAGAGACGAAGATCCACGTTGTTCTGGTGCTGATGGGAATTTGTTTACAGATGAACAGGAGGTTAAACAAAGCAACGAAAAGAAACAACGCAACTGAACAATTAGATCTCGAGGTCTCAGAGGGTTGCTGTAAATTTGAGTGAAGTTTAAAAAACAAAGAGAAAAGTAGAAGTGGGGGAAAAAATCTAAATTTTTTTGAAAGCTGCATGTCAAAAAGTTGACGTATCATCTTAATATCATAATCTTATTTTTTTTTTAATATTGACTGACATTTTTTCTATTCTAGCCTGAATTTTTGAATCACTATCTTAATATGCTGTTTTTTTTTCTTTTTCTGAAAATTTGACATTCTTGAAATATTGACCAATTTCAAGAAACTCAAAATTCTGACTTTTCCAGTAAATAGTGTACTTTTTTTTTAAAACAAAAATTCAGACTGATCTGTTTATTTTGACTTATGTCAAGATTTTTTTTCTTTTTATCTTGGAACAATGATTATATTTTTGAAGCAAAAATCTTTGAGATTTAACAAATTTACAAATTGTTAGTATTATTATTTATTCTAAATTGTATTAAATACTTTATTAAAAAATAAACAAACAAATAAACAAGTAAATGTTTTATTAAAAGTATTATTAAATAAAATTAAAAACCCTTTGAGAAAATAAAAATAATGCTCTTTTTTAACACTGATCATTACATTACGATATTTTTTGTTTGGTTGTTGTTTTGTTTTTTTTTTAGATTGATCATCTGTAAACAAATACATAATTTCGTAAAACTTTGAAAATCTTTCCATTTCTCACCATTTTCACGATAAATTTAGAAAATGTGTCTTGAAAATAAATATTTTAAGATAAGAAGTCAACATCTTGGCATCGTAACTGAACATTCTGTGAACATCATTTTGAAACGAAAAGTCAAATTTGTGATATTATAAGTCAGAGATTCAAGATAATAAATTAGCTAGATGGGAAAACATTAAAAATGTTAATATTAAATAAATTAAAAAAAAAATTGTTATACTGCTGCCGAAAACATTATTTTTTTTCCTCTCTATTTCACAGACTCAGTTTTTTTTTTTTTTTTTAAAGTAGAGCCACTGACTCAGTTCTGTATCTATTAAGAGGAATATTTCCACTTAACTGCTCTGAGTCATTAATATTAAAATGCACTTGGAATAAAGACACGTGTCGTTCATTAGCTGTAATAGAGCTACTTTACATTTCACTGCAGTTAACCTGGGAGTTTAAAATGAATACAGGCTGCATTAAATCACTTTTCACTGCAGGTTTAAAGTGTCCTAAATGACATACGGCCGGTTCTCAAGGTTATCATCGAAACAAAAAGAAGTGAATTTATTATCCATCACACGTATCAATCCCCGCCACCGAGCACTCGCTCGGGGTTTCACCTAACGGATCTGCTGTCGGTCGCGTTGTATAAAGTTGTGTAAAGTATAAAGTTGTATAAAGCGTGAAGTTACACTTGTGAACCCCTTAGAGAAAATTCACATACATATCACGTGAGTAAAACGTGATACTGTACGTGCATTTCAATACGTTATGGCCTGAAATCGCATGTCTGAACACAAGTAAATACGTGTGACATCATGTGAAAAAAAAGTGAAAATAAATCATAAAATACATGAGAAAATGAAAAAGAAAAAAAATATATATATATATAATATATATATATATATATATATGTATACATTCACCAAATATTATATTATGTGAATATAAAAAATATTCACATATTTTTAATATTCACAAAAATGTGTGAATATAAATTAATCATGTGCAAAAATTATCATGTGAAAATAAATGTGTAAAAAATCACATGTGAAAATATAAAAATAATGTTCCAAATAATCATTAAAAAAATCATGTGAAAATAAACAAATTGTGTGTGAAACATCAAGTCAAAATAAATAAATCATTAAAAAAATTAAAAATCACAAAAAAAAATGTCTTAAAAATCGCATCAAAATGATTTGTAAATGAATCGTGTCTAAAATATCATTAAAATCATACGGAAAAATAAACAAAGTGTATGAAAAAAAATCACACAAAAACCACAAGCAAAAGAAACAAATCATTTGAAAAAAATCGCATGTGAAAAATGCATCATGGTTTAAAAAAATGTGTGAAAATAAATGAATCATATGAAAAAAATCATGTGATGAGAAAAAGTGTCAAGTGTAAAAAAAAAAAGAAATCGTGAAAATTAATGAAAAAAATTACGTGAAAATAAATGAATTATTTGTAAAAAAAAAAAAAAAAAAAAAAAAAAAAGAAGCAAAAATTACATACAAAAAATAGACAAATCATATAAAAGATCAAAGAAAATAAATAAATTATGTGTAAAAAAAATAAAAACACACACACACACATGAAGATTAATGAATCAGATAGAAGTCATGTGAATCGTGAAAAAACTCAAAAGTAAAAAGTAAAAAAAACACATGAACTACCTGTGAAATGAAATGTGTGAAGTGTCTAAAACCCAAGTCAGGTGAGCAGCCACATTTACCGTTTTTTTTTTTTCTAAACTGAAGCAAAACTTAAACATGATGAAAACAGACAGGAAGTAAGTGATGACTAACAAAGTAACAGCAGTGTAGGAGGTTTTTTGGAGACTTTCGGTTCATATAGACAGCCCAGATGCCATAATGAAGAGGAATGGCTTTGGCTTTTTTGAATTGATTTCAGGTCAGAGTGAAGGTTTAATTGAGGTAGACAGCACCGCCTCGCCAATTACTGCAGGTCTGACTGCAGCACTAAACAACTGTAGGCTAATTTCAGAGGTGCGTGCCAATATCCATAGCGACGGAAACTCGATTCCAAAAAACCAGAGAAAGTACAGGGGTTTACTCTGGGTCGTGCTAAAATCCGGGGGGGGGTTAAAGTTCAGCGCTTTCGTGTTGCGGTTGAACCAACATATGATGCGGGATCCTGATTCTGAAGATCTCACACCACGACGAAACTGAATTTTAAAAAAAAATTCATCCAGAAAAGTCATATGAAGTTTATGTTAAGTTAGTTCATAAGCTTTTTTTGCACATGTACATTTTTCACGCGTTTCCTTTTTCCAGATGTGATTTTCACACGTGATCGTATAGTATCGTTCATATATTCGAAAGCACAGTGTGTTGAAATGCACTTTCACACGCTTTTCACGTTTAAGAGGCTACATGACATCTATGATCATACTTGACATGTGGAACACACATAAATGATGTTTTTCCAAAATAGTAAGCCATTTTAAATGTCTAAGCAGGTTTATGTGAGTTGTAAAGTGTTCAGATGTATGTAGCTGTCATGTAGCCTCCTAAACAGCATCACCTAAACTCGAAGGTCTCTATAAACCCAGCGAACAGAGCCGTAGGTTTGGACTGTGAGACAAAAATCCTGTGCTTTGGTCCAAACTTTGAAGAATTTCTACGTTTTAAATTTCAACTTTATTTAGGAAGACAAAAAAATAAATAAAACGGCAACATCAGAAATTAGACAACTGTGGAACAAACGTACGTCATATGGAGGCGGCTGGGAAAATTTTGTGGATGATCACGCTACGTAACTAAGCCTAAGATCGGTCGTTACAAACAAGACATACCAAAGTTGATTCATTCCAAGATGGATGAATTTGAACAGCAAATGTCTTCCTGTAGTCATGGAAACTGTCATGAGATTTTAACAGCGCCACCTGCAGGACTGGAGAGTATGCAAGCTTGTAAGCGCACAAAAGTGTTTTCATTAAGCATGCTAAAGCCTTCTGTTCCTTAAATCTCCTGTCTGGGGGAACATCCATCTGCAGCATGGACATTGTGCCTCCCACATCCGTTTTCAGCAAGGTCTGGGATCTGAACATCAGGAAAACGAGCCCGAGCAGACAAAACCCAGCTTGTGCTAAATCAGCAGCTATTGATTCCTATGACAGAGCTGATGTATGGAGGAGAACGGTCAGCTCGAGCCACATCACCACGTGTTCCCGATCTCTGCTGCGGTGCTGAATGATACTGACTGCAGTGAAGCTCAGCCAAGGCTCTGACAGAGTACAGTAAACACCATCAGCATGTTGGACTACTGAAAATAAAGATAAATGCTATGAGGAGGTGTGTCTGATGTCCATCCATTTGAATTACTAAATTTGTCAAACAGTAAAAGACACGTTCCAATAAATTCTATCCTTTTAGAGAAAAAAATAATATAGACATCACTTTGGTGTACTGAGGCTTATTTTACAGAATGTTTATACTACATTTAAAGCAAGATGGAGCTTCAGGCATGATTTTCCCAGGTTTCACAACTAGAGGTTTTTATGAGTCACACTGAATTATTTTGTTTAATAACACATATAAAAAGAACTAAATGAATTAAAACCATTAGAATTATAACATTTTATAATGCAACCTCATCAAAAAGCAATAGCATCTGATTGAAATAGTCATGGGTCATGTCATGTGATCGTTGTTGTTAGCATGTAAGGGTAGTTAATTGTTAGCTAGCTAATTCATTCTTTGTAGCTAAAAGGTCGTTATGTTTAAAACTCCTTAAAATGGACACATAAATTGTCAGTAAAAGAAAAGCACAAGAGGAGGATCATCCATGTCCAAGACAACAATAACTACAAAAATACAGCAAGGAGTACTTAAAATTTGGATCGACATGCATGGCTAAATCCCTCCCGAAAAAGTGTGTGATACATTAAGAGCAGCTTTCTAAATTACGTATGAAGCCAGCGTTCTTAAAAATCTTGTTTTATTCCATAATCTTCAATTACAAAACCAAGATTTTTGTCCACGTCGAATCACATTGTTTTGAAACTAGACAAAGCACCAGTTTTCGTATGATTTGTTCAGCTGCATTTTAAGTCTCATATCAACTACAATTGTAATTCTGCACAGACTCAGTTATGGCTGTCGTATTTACTGGAACTGCAGCAGTAAGAGTGAAATATATTCTGCACTTGAGCATGAGGAGCGTGCAGCAACGCTCGGGTAAATCCATTTGCTCGTACAATCTAAGAGAATGAAAATGAGGAAAAGAAGTTTCAGTCCCTGGCAGAATTTGTCTGACAAAAGCAGATAAATAAATAAGTCTTCGGTGACAACTCGGGCGTCTGCCGCTTACAGGAGATGGCAGGAGATGGAGAAGCACACATCAGAGTCATTAATTGTCCAGCGAACATGGAGGAACATTGGAACTGAGAGAAGAAGGAGTCTCATTTTTTAACATGGAAGCACACACGACAGTGTACTGACGCTTTATCATGCACAGACATCCTTTCAATAAAAAGCCATTTACCTCTGCAAAGTCATCTCACTCGATCTGGAGGTTTGGCAGCTGAAATGAAAGCTCTTGCAGGTACCAAGGACAAAGTGCATGATGGGAACATTTACATCTGGTGTGCTTTCCATGCTATCCAAGTCAGATTTGGCCAAAAAAACATGCTAACATTTGGCTAACATTTAGGATACCCAGTGTTACAGTTAGGTTACACAATGTTATAATTAGGTTACATAGTCTTACATTTAGATTACACAGTGTTACATTCAGGTTACACAGTGTTACATTTACATTTAAGATACACAGTGTTACATTTGGGCTAGGCCAGGTTATATTTATGTTACATAGCATTATTATTATTATTGTTAGTATTATTATTATTAAATTAATGCTAAAAAGACCTGAATTTAACCCAGAAGCCTGAGTAAACTATAAACCCTGTCAGCACACTTAAAAATAAGTCTGTGTTTAATTTATCTCGCTAAAATCTGAACCTGTCTGTCCATGAGACAGAACAAAAACCCTCATCCTCCTACAGCACTCTCTAGCTTTTTAGGTCTAGCAGCCTCATCTGGTATTCGTCTGTTCTTGGATTGATCCTACCCTGCTCCTGACAGCCTCACAACATTTATCCCACTTTGAAAACTATTTGCCTTCAACAGTTAAAACCTGTGGCCATATTTTTTGTTGGCTTGGGCTTTGCTATGCACCGATGCCTTGTGTATATCACTGAGCCAGGCATGTTTCCGATTAGGAGAAACTCCCTTCAAAGTTTTTTTGTTTTTTACCTAAGAGCTGCATACGTGTGCTACATAGGGTTGTGTATACTACTGAAATTGGACCTCTAGATAGAAAGCCTGCTGCTGAATGCTGTAATTGAAAAGAGATGCTTATACATTAATGTGTTTACTTTTTTTTTCCCCTTATCAATACAGGAAGGATTGCTTCAGATATGAAATCAATTACCTTCATCTCCTCCCCCACCAATAGCACAGCAATGTGTCATGCTGTCAATGACATACAGTGGGAGGGAAAGAGGAAGGCGAGGTGTGGTTTGATAAGTCATCCTGTTATTAAAAAAATACAAACTAAAATCTAAAAAAATCTGAAAGTCTAAATAGTCTGAGACCAACATAATGGATGATTTTTATTCCACTGTTTATCAAAAAGCAATGCAATGGTGTCAATTTCTCATAAATTCTATTAGATTTCTTAGAAAGTATTTCACAGTGCTAGAGTGTTGATGGCGGAGTCTGACTTTTGGAGCCCATTTAGCATATATGTATTATGTCCCAATGTTATATTTCAATAATGAATGTAGAGATGATAAAAAGTGCAGCATAATACTAATACATAATAATCAAATTTCATGCAAAAGTCACAAATTCCTTCATTTTGCTGGCACAGACAAACATCCAAGATATATTACATTTCTCTGGAAACAATACAAACACACTGTATTACATTTAACTCGGTGTTGCATTTAGATTATGCGATGTTATATTTAGGATACACAGTGGTACATTTACGCTACAGTTTTACATGGTGTTATATTTAAGATAGACAGTGTTATATTTAGCATTCACAGCATTACATGCTGTTGCATTAATGATATACTGTGTTACATGGTGTTACAATTAGGATACACAGTGTTACATTTGGGTGACGCTGTGCTACATTTAGGATACACAGTGTTACATTTGGGTTACGCTGTGCTACATTTAGGATACACAGTGTTACATTTGGGTTACGCTGTGTTACATTTAGGATACACAGTGTTACATTTGGGTTACGCTGTGTTACATTTAGGATACACAGTGTTACATTTGGGTTACACTGTGTTACATTTAGCATGGTGTTGCATTTAGATTATGTGGGGTTACATTTAGCGTACGCAGTGTTACGTTGATGCTACACTGCATTTACATGCTGTTACATTTAGATGACATGGTGTTACATTTAGGATACACAGTGTTACATCTGGGTTACACTGTGTTACATTTAGCATGGTGTTGCATTTAGATTATGTGGGGTTACATTTAGCGTACACAGTGTTACATTGATTCTACACTGTGTTACATGGTGTTACATTTAGGATACACTGTGTTACATTTAGATTACACAGTGTTTAATTTAGGATGTACCCTGTTACATAAGGAATCAGATCAAATTGCGCTAATATTTGCCCTTTTTTTGACATCTTTGTTCCTGGAACAGTGTCTATTGACTTAAAGGGTCATGAAAAAAATATATTTTTTCTATATTTCTTTAGATTGTTCTATATTTCTTTCAATTTTGCCTTATACGTTGGAATATTACGTTGTTGCATTGTAAAATAGAGTTACATTTAGTTTTCACCCAGAATCAGTGGGGGGGTGAACACTTTTGCATTCATCTGTAGATACATATAGTGAAGCTGTAAGAACCTGAGGCTGTAGCAAGAACATAAAACCTAAGGAACACTGCAGGCACTTGATCCCTGCAGGAGATGTGAAGACTGGCGCAGGTGTGACCAGGGTTCGGTCGAGCGGTCATGTGGCGACTCGGCTCCTGCGGCTAGAGCCACGTTAGAGCAGGATTCAACAATGCTGTGGTGTAAGTGTAGTTAATTGTAATCCACTTTTCATTGGCTTAGTCAGCTTGGTGAGTTCAAAAAATTTACATGGGAAACTGACATTCTGTGTGAACCAAGCAGTTTACCAGTTTATAACGTGAATGATCGTAATAACACTACTTGTTCTAGAGAATTTCAGCAGCCAACTTTATCCCAGTGGTTATGATTTTTTACAGCAGATCAAGATCAAGTGTCTGTGTGAAAAAGGACGAGTGTCTCTAATATGATTCACAGGACGGATGTAAACACAACCAGCAAAAATCAGTGATTTTTGACTATTTTTTGTTTGTTTGTTTGTTTTTTCCCAAGTTAATGAAACAGCTGCTTTAATTACACTGTTAAATAAATCACACTTTATCAGTTTGTCCTCATTGTGTAACAGGAATAAAAATATATTGACCAGTACACTTAACGTTATTGTTGCATGGTTGTTCAAATGAAGAGCTCGTCTTTTTATCCCTGTGTGTATTCCGTGTGTGGGAAAAAAATCTTCATTTTCAATCTTCATGGAAAATTGTCTGAAAAGAGTTCTAAATAGCATTCTGAGGAAAAAAGTCTCACCGAGAACATTTTCTAATTAGCCAAAGAGCATCTAGCCACTTAACCACTGAAGGCAGCCAGTTTAGCTGCCTATTTTAACCCAAAATTAACCTATTTGTATGGAAAAACTGATTAGCAGCCTGGCAGAAGGAATTCTATTACCCAGACTCCATTTAGATGTCCACTTCATTTCTGCTGCACAATTACGACTGAAAGGAAGAGACTGGGTTTTCATAGCAGACGTTTATTGCTGCCGTCATCGCACTCCATGGATTCATCCTGTCTTTAAAATGAGCTGCAGTGGAAAACAACTCAGCAACGTCAGGCCGAAAACAACGGAGGTCCGACAATAAAAAGAATCATTAGATCTTCCTCCAGCTGAACCTCTCATATTTGACATTATTTTGTCAAGCTTGTAAGATGTATAGTATCCTGTTGGTTGACTCTAAAGATCAGATTTACTGCACGGATGTGTTTTGTAGCATGTGTTATTTCATCAAAATACAAGTGACAGTCTTCAAATAACTTTAGGTTCTGATTCATATGAATGGAGCATGGAACAACAAAATGAGAAATTGTTGTACAAATTCGCCCAAATGGTGGTGATGTGGTTCTTTAGGCACACAAGACTCGTGAGTTCAGGTAAAGTAAAAGTAACCATAGCCCATAACCATAACCAAGCAACCTAGCCCTGTAACTAGCTAGGTCGTTAACAAGTCTCTGTGTGATTATCAGCAACCAGAAACCATCGTTTCCAGAAACCATTTCAATAAAGCTGTGATTGAAGGATTTGTGCATCTGAAAGATCGACAAGTTAAATTTCTTTATAAATGCGGCAAAACAGTGAGGTGTCGGTGTTCTCAAGTCAGAAACTGGTGTAAATAATTAGTTTGAGTTCATTCAACGTTTGTCGATTCTCAGATTTGAAATGTAAAAGAAAATTGTGGATTTATTATGAGCATATTTTAAATAATCAAAAGAAAAAAGTGGCATGTAAATACGTTCGAGAATGCAGATACAAATGAAGTACTTAGCTGAAAAAGCAGAAGAGCATAGAGTTTTCAGGCGGCTCCCATATCGCTATAGCAACGGGTCAAAAATCTTACGCACAAATAAACCGTAAATGATAGCGCTTCTGAAATTATGACACACTGATATTCTGCTTGTGTCTGAAAGCACAAAAATATCTAAACTCAGCAGCCTGTTTGGAGACGCTGAAATGCCATAAATTCCCAAAAACACTTAACATGGAGGTTTGACCTCGGCCTCAGATCCTCTGAATATTTCCTTCCTGACCTTGGCTGATTAATGACGGACAGTTTGAGCTGCTGGAAAAGATGCAGGATCTTTGGCTTGGTGCTGAAACAGCATGGCTCAGCATTACACTGCTGCCTTGATTAAGGTTAATCAGAGCATCAGATGATTTTTTTTTTGCCGTGTGCTGCTCATGAGTAAATGTTTATTACCTGAACAGATGAAGAAGTCTTCACAAGCCAAGACCGGGCTTTCAGAGAGCGGGTCATTTAGATGAACATTTAGAAGACGGAAAGTCGTCTCGCTACATTTGATATTCTGACAATGTGAAAATAACATGTTCAGTCGAGGAGAGAGGTGGACCAACCGAAACACAGATCACGCTAATGCCATCGTTGGAAGGTTTTTAAAGCTGTGAAATCGCTTCACGGGGAACCGTACGCTCTGCTTCACTGGTGTTCATTCAGCCAACATGCAGGAAAAAAAGAGCTTAACATTAATGCAGATGACTTACAAGTTTAAGGGATATGATGTTGCTAAACTTTTGCTGATGGAAACCTTTTCGGAGGATCAGGACAAAACTAAGCTCAGGAGACAAGGGTACAAATTTAAAAGAGCAATCATGTTGTTATAGAAATTTCTCTACATCTAATCAGAGTTTATTGAATAATATGTCCTATTATAGTGTATATGAGTGATGACTGAGACATGCGTAGCTGAGGTTGTGTTGAATATGGAGATATATTATAAAATTGTTGCTATGAGTCGGTAGGGCCAGGGGTTAAATTGAGATTTTAAGGAAGGGAGGGGTGCCAACAATTTAGGAACAGCACAGTTTGATTGTGTTCATTTGTATACATATATACAAATATACATATATATTTAAAATGATTCAGAGTCACTACATTTTAGTTTTTTTAGCTGGTAAATGTACTGAAAATGTGCCAAAAAACTCTTATCTTAATAGTTCTTTCCGTCTGCGTCTCACGTGTTCTCTCTTACGAAGGCTCTAACTAGAAAGTGTATTTTAGATTAGCTAGTCACTTGTTCTCTAGCTAGCTATATAGCATACAAGGTTACCTGCTGTCCTTAAAGGACGATTGAGCAACAATTATCACCATAATTGTCTATTAAATTTAATTATTTAATTATTTAACACAACGTAACAAACTTCAACAAATGGGTAAGGAGGAGGCGGGAACCGACTGAACACAAACGTAAACTTTAATCATAAACAGAATGTAAAACAAAAGCACAAACCACAAAAACGTAGCGCATAAATAAAACACGCGTACAGATTTAAGTATTTTATATAAAAACGTAAATTATTATGAACCAGCAGGAAGGACTAAAAACGTGCTCGCACAAGTGTGAGAATTAATAAGATGAAAGAAGTCGTACCTATAAACTCGAGTAATCATGTAACATGAAAATGGGGGCGGAGTCAGCTAGCTATTTTATCGATATTGCAAATGATTCACATTTCCGATTCACAAATTATAGCTCCAAAGCTCAACTTCAGCTTCCACTCGCACAAGCGAAGATGTTGGAGCTCCGCCCACTGCGTACCCGCCCAGTTTAACGCCAGTGTAAGACCATGCCCGGGTCATATAGGCATTATTGAAAGGGGCGGAGCTCCAGCACTTCCTGTAACGAAGCCGTATAGATTTCCTTTGCTGTCTTCAAGACCTTCTAATAAATCAACAACAAATTACAACTTTTCTAAAAAAAAATTACTGAAGATTTGATCTTTTCTTACGACTTCTTTCCACATGGCAACCCAAATCATCTCCTGACTGGGTCGGGCACTTTTAAAATAAGTTCTATGTTCTCTTTTTTTTTTTTTTAGTTATTATCCTTTTCCCACCAGGAAGCCGAGCTGTCAGTGAGTTCCTGCATCCTGAGGCAAATTTGCCTCGTTTGAAATACGCTGTCATGATTCAGACATCCTTTCTCAGTGGAAAAAAAAATATTTCTCTGTATCGGTGAGTGACAGAACTGCAATTTGGGCATCTGGCTGTTGTCCTTCCTGACAAAATGTCAGATATATTGCTTCTACACTGCAGAAACGTGGTGATTATTGCAGAACATTTGAATGTATATAGTTTTGCAGCTGAAAAACATCTTTAAACATCAAACTGTGACCTGTCATTTTTATTATTTCAGGCTGTGAGACCCCTGAGAGTCACAGTAAATCTGCTACCGTTTCGGCTTTAATGGTTAATTCATGAGTCGTCTCTTTTTCTGGATATCATCACTCAGAAGTCGATCCGGCTGCTGGTGCAAGGACACATTTTATTACGCTTTAAGAGAATATTAATCAAATGACAGGGGGTTAATTATGGCCAATTAATTATTTGATTTATCGTCAGCGCAGCGCAGAGTTGTGCAACTGGATTCTGACATTGTCCTTTTCGTTCAGAAGCGAGCGGCGGAGAAATTGACAGCTAATTAATGGCAAGGCTGATTGATGGAGGTGGAGCTGGAGCTTAAACCCTAAAATGCTCAGAGAGAGAAAAGTGCTGTTCTTCTTTTTGACCCTTTTCTTCATATTCTTTTGCTATTTATTCATGAATGTCACAGTAGACCTGCAGCCCTGTTCACACCCGCGTTTAAAATCCGTCTGGTCTAAAACAATCACAGTTGAGACGGTGAGATGTTAAAAAAGATGTCAGGTTTCATTTTTTTTGGCATCCACATAGGTTGATTTGTTTAAAAAAAAAAAAAAGTCTTAGGGTGGATTATTTTGGATTTTCACGGTCGTGTGTGCAACAGCACCACCTGCAGGTGAGAGAAAAACACACAGAATGGTATGAAGCAGTGAGAATCGAGGCTACGGCTGATTTCTTTGTAGCCCAGACTGTAGCTTCTTTCAGTGATGCTCTTTTTTTGTGTGTTTGTTTATTTTTACAAAGAGTGACAAGCCCCCTGGATTAGATTTTTTTTTTTTTCACATTTCACATTTATGCCGATATTTCTGAAAAGGCGTGTGTAGAATGCGAATGTGAAATTGGTGGATTATTTACTCTATTATGCTTTTTTTTTTTTTTTTTTCAAAAAATGCCTTTTGAAGAGAAGAGAAAGGAAAAGTAGATAGAATAAGCACACGTCCTCCAATCCAAGTACAAAGTACACAAGGACAGACGACAGAATGAGAATTTTAGTGCATTTTGGTTTGAACGAAACTTTTTTTTTACCATGTCAGGTAACTTTAAACCGCAAAAAACTCATATCTTAGAAAAGTGAAAATATCTTGAATATGGGCAAAAGTATTGAATATTTCTTATTGTGAGATCAAATACAAGATTATTCTGCCTGGTTTTAGATGATTTTACTGATTTTATATGTTTCTCTTTTTGCCTTAAAATTTCTTGTTCTGTTGGGAGATAATTTTGCTTCTTTTTACAAACTAAAAATTAGATACATTACCAGAAATATGTTTAATAATCATATATTTGGTTTATTGTAATCTTATCATAGGAAATACTAGATAAATCTGATTACATTCATGATATTCTCACTTGATAAGATGCTATATTCTGCAATGGAAACAAAACACTTAAAAGAGATTTTAAAAAATCCTCTAATGTGACAATATTTTATTGCAAAAATAAAAAATAAAATAAAAGGTGATGAGGAAAACTTTAATGATATGCAAAAATACAAAATTGGGGTTGTGTAAAAATGTCTAAAAATGCCTTCAGGAAATTCTGTTTAATGCACTACCTGGGTTTTTATTATTATCCTTTTATTTTTACAGCATATTTTAGTTCTACTTGAGTCACCTGAGGCTGACGTTAACACCAGATCTGCAGTTTGTTTTAGTGTTTGGTCAAATTCCACTCCGTAAGAGTGATTTTATTAGATTTCCTCTCAATTAAGTAACAAAGCTACAACATGCGATCTTAATATTTATTATTTATAGTGTTTCTTACAAATTAGATTGTGTAAATACTATCTATAAATCTATAAAATGCTCCATTTAGTTCACATCTACAGAATCAAATGCTTTAAACTCAACAGAAAGCAAAGGTGAAACTGGTTCCTTGATGAAAACACACACTGGCCAAATCTCTGAAATCACACCCCCCACCACCACCCATTTTTATCACCAGAAAATTAATGCCAATGAAGATAAATAATATTTCAAGACGCTACAGAAAGCCCAGTAAGCGATGAAGCAATAAATTCTGGGACCTCAATAGAAAAGCCATTTGTCACTGGCAAAATGTAAAAGCTCCACAGCAACATGCCAAAAGTCTGAAAGTTAACTTTTCTCCAGTTCTTAGAAAAATTCATCCAATATGGATGACTATACACACACACATTCACACACACACACTTACACACACACACACACACTGAGATCGAAGCTGACGCTCTGCGTTTCTCTGTTGCGGTCACTGTCGCATTTTAAATCAGTCTGCTGGAGGAC
This sequence comes from Pangasius sanitwongsei, assembly GCA_037576675.1. Lineage (NCBI taxonomy): Eukaryota > Metazoa > Chordata > Actinopteri > Siluriformes > Pangasiidae > Pangasius > Pangasius sanitwongsei. The sequence goes on along the minus strand of CM075030.1, from coordinate 669,934 downwards.
GGAGAAAAGGAGAATAAAAATTGAATCACTTTAAATCAATTTAAACATTTACAGACTGAAAACATAGGACACGATTAAATTACACTGAATCTGATGTCATGAAAAACGCGTACAAATCTAAGCAAGCGAGTGCAATTGGGTCGAATTGTATTACATTTCATAGAAATTAAAGTGTAAATAAAGATCGGAACACTAACACAAACCCAGATGTTAATCCTAACCTTTACACCTAGCCGTGTGATTAGTTACACATTTGTATTTCTATATTATAATGTACATATATAATATATTATTCTTATATAGTTAGTTAGATATAGACATGTCCATAGCTGAATTCATGATGATCAAACTTTAATGCATGTTTATTTTATTTTTTTAAATCAGTGAATTGTGGAAGTTGTTTTTCTGCATGGGTTGAACCTGATTCACGCCTCTTGAGTCAGTGAATCATTTGACAGAGATTTGCTCTTCTTGATTTGTGAATCATTTGTGATTCATTCAGTGAATCACTGCTTGAGTCAGTGAATCATTTGACAGAGATTTCTTGATTTGTGAATCATTTGTGATTCATTCAGTGAATCACTGCTTGAATCAGGGAATCATTTGACAGAGATTTCTTGATTTGTGAATCATTTGTGATTCATTCAGTGAATCACTGCTTGAGTCAGTGAATCGATTCGGTCATGATTAGATTCACTTCTTCTTGTCCAGTGACTCAGTTGTAATAGAGTGAATCAGTTGTCAGCAGTAGTAGAGTGTGTTGGTCTAGGTGTGAAAAATAATTCTTCTAAACATGGACACGCAAGCACATTATAAAATAACACAAAATATCAAAGAATATTAGCTATATTACACAACTCAACACACAGAGTCTGTGTGTTTTCATTCTTTAGCTGGCAACATGATCAGGCTGCTCATTTGGACAAACGATTCAGTGAACAAATCTGAATGAATCATTTAACTGAATAGATTCAAATGACTCACTTCTCAGAAGAGGCCTGACTGTTTGCGGATAAGAACGATTAGCCGATCCTAGCAAACTCCTGAAATCCTGAACTCACATCCTTACGGTCTCTGGCACGTACAGAACTTCTGCAAATAAACCTGCAGACTTTATACTTTTTCATTAGCTCTGCTATTATCTTTAATAACAAAGCCGAAATAATAAAGCAGGCATTACTCCAGGAAAAAAAAAAATCAGTGTGCGATCCCCAGGAGAGCATGCTGATCCAGCTCAAAGTGCTGCACATCATCTCGCCACTTCATTTTCTTTACATATATATCGCTCTTCATTTAAGATATTGATCTTCAATTTCCACGAGACGCCTCCATGTATCTTCAGTCATTTCTAAAGCTTGTGTAACCTCCGGTTTTGGCAGCTGTGATGGATCACGACACACATTTTCTGGGCAATTTTCCTTTGTAGCACGTGTAATTAAGTGGGGAAATATAATGTACCCAATTAATTATGATCCATGGTGCTAACTCCAACAGACAGATTAACGGTGATGTTTTAATGTCGCCGTTTCTCAGAGTTTCATGAAGAAGGGCAACAGTGAGGACTGAAGATTGAGCTCCTGAAATTATCAATAAATTAAGGAATTATTGAACTTGATAAGATTTAATAAAAACAGTTCAAGTTATGGTTCCACAACTCCAAGGACAGTAATAATAATAATAATAATAATAATAATAATAATAATAATAATAAAAGTCAAATAAAATAAATGCAATTTCTGAGGTTTGAATTTGAATAATTTGCACAACAAGGACAATTATACCAGCTTCAAATAAAATAAAATAAAAGCCATTTTTTTGAGGTTTTAATGATAATAATCTACACAAAATCTAATAAGATTTTATAAAATATTTTTGATTTATGGTTCCACAACAAGAACAGTTATACTAGTCTCAGATTCATTTAAAAAGGATTAAAATAAAATTAAATAAAATTAATGTAAAAAATGAATAAAAGCTAATTTTGATGTTTTGATTTTAATAATGTGCACAGCAAGGTTAAACTAGCCTCATGTTTATATATAAAAAAAAATAAATAAGACAAAATGAAATATATATATATATATATATATATATATATATATATATATATATATATATATATATTTATATTCAAATTTATAAAAGTAAATTTTGAGGTTTTGATTTGAAAAATCTGTACAAAATATTTATAGAGATCAACATATAGTACATACACATACATACAGAGAGAGAGATTCAAGAAGATAAAGCTAGCTCTGATCATTATTTCTATTTATTTAGTTCTAACGCATGCCAAAAAAAAAAAAAGAAAAAAAGGCAAAAACGCGCCCATTTCGCTCCCATGCTGTCAGAGCTGCCAGAGTTAACATGTTCATTACAACACCCCGGCGCCATCTAAATGAGCTAACGCCTGTCACACAGCCTCCGTGCTCTGTTTCTCTCCCACTGACACACACTTACCACTTTACAGTCAGGTTTAATTAAAAAAAAAAAAAAAGATAACATTTTCCCTCTGTGAGTCAAACTGCAGTGTTCTCTTAGTCCGAGTCTTTCCTCAAGTCCTAAAACATTCAACTGATTCATTACACACAATCATGTGATGCAAAAAAAAAAAAGAAACGGTAACGTATTAGAACGAGTGCACTGCCGTCAGAGCTGCCGTTACAGAAAATTAATCAACACCGTCTGACCAATCACGATCCAGAATTCAACAGTGCTGGGGACGTGAAACCTTAATTTTCATAATGTTCTATACAAAATCGCAAAAACGTGAAAATAAATGAATCAGGTGGAGAAAAAAAAAATCAGATGTGAAAATATATTTTTTTTAAAAACCTGCACTGTATGTGAAAAATGTTTGTTTTTTTATATGGATATTTTCATACTCTATTATGCCCCTTTTCCATATTTCTTTCATATATTGCCTTCATAATCCGTCCTGTTTGAGCTCCTGCGTTAAATATGCAGCTCACGTTGAGCGGTGAGGGGAAAAAAAATGAGGAAGAGTAAACTGTTTGCTCGAACATGACACGCATTTAAATTTCCAGGATGTTTTATTCCAGCGTCAAAGAGTCGCAAAACGTCCACTGAACTAGAGCTAAATGTTTGATGAACTTCGTTCTACAGGTTCAGTCACGTTGTCCTTTCCGTCCTGTGCATGTTGCAGCATTTACTTTTCACATCATGAATAAACAACATGCTTTTCCAGTGAGGTAAAATACACACGCAGGCAAATGTGTAGCGTGCAAATGACTTGTGCATTCTGGGAGAATATAACGAAATCAGAATCTAATTTGCATTTATTTATTGATCTGCTTTATTAAATTATTTATTTACTTGCTGGAGCATCAACAAATTTCATAACCCACTGAACCTGGACACATTTTGCTAAAACGCCTTCTGTTTCACAAGCTGTCTTCGTCGACGGCACCGCAATGCCGTCGTCTCAACACACGGATCTCTCGGAGAGAACAGGATACACACCAAGATGCAATTTTTTTTGCCAAAAGGAATTTTTCAAAACTGCAAAACTGTAGCAAAAGCTAAATGTGTATTTATCCACTTTTCACTTAATACATGAATTAGTTCCCTAAATATTATGTATTTATTTATTTATTTATTTATTCCTAAAACCTTTTTAAATTAGACTGTGTACATTTGTGGGTATTTTTATGCAATATTTAACAGAAAAACGTCTGTGATTGTTGATATGGTGAAGTTTTCTGTCAGGAGATGTTTATTTAACATGTATGGAAGGAGTCTCCAGTGTCAGCGCTTGGTAACAGTCAGAGGTGAAGCTGTAACTTTAAGTTTTACGCTTTTCCTTTGTCTTACTATCATCAAGAGAGAAAAAGCGAGGCTGGTGAGGGAACGACTGTTTATAGCTGCTATAACGTAAGTGAGAACAGGAAATAACTTGTTTTTTCAGAACTTTCCACAATATTACACATAACTATGAATGGATAAAAAGTATGACTTGCTGTTGTTTAATAAATAATAAATTGTAAACGTTGGCAAATTGTGCCCAAACTTTGGCTACATCCCTCCACCCCATTGCTGATTACTTTCCTGTAATAGCACAAGGTTGGAGAAAGAAAAAAAAGTAACACCAACGTCACCAATTCGGATGGAAATTAAACCTAAGTGGCAACTTTTCATCTAAAATGATTCATCATTCATACAGCGAACTATTACTATTATTACACAGAAGAAGTGTTCCCATGACAATACTTCGGTATGTCACTCTTCCTCCGTTCCTCAGTGGGAATGTTTTGTTCCTCTACCTGCGTATAACTGTTGAAAAGCTTGATACTACTGCATACCCACTGCCATTCCCATTCCACTCTCCGCTCCGAACCTGGCATTAAGATGAACATGGCTGCTCTGAGGATCGATGGACTGGTGACTCATATGATGAGGTTTCTCACCAAACAGTTTGAGAGGTTTGACTCAGTGGTGTAGACAAAAACAACGATTATATAAAGATTCACACATAAAAGAACCATAGTTTTACTTTGCATGAAGCTGTATGTAAATTTGACCATTTTTCTGCCATCATGCGCTAGCAGTGGACTAAAAGGATACAGGTTTTATTATATTTTTACACTTTAACCAAAATCCATAAAGCTATTAAAATACCATGAAAAACATGATACGTGGAATCATATTATCAGCTTTGAGTTATCAAATATCTGACAGTTGACAGTTATTACTTACCTACCCATACCTGTGCTAACTAATGACAATGATAAATGATAACCTAGCATGAAAAAAAAAATTGATTCAAATTGACTAGCGCTACGTTTTGTCAACAATATATGATGCTAGTATTATGGTTAATGAACTTCTGGTTGTGTATGGGTAGCGATTTTTTTTATTTTTTTAAACATTAATTGTTCGTTGTTAAATGTAAGAGCTAGAGCTCAGCGTTGCTTCCACGGTCTGTTGACAAGTGGTTATGTGGAATAACAATGAAGCATTACGCAATCTCACAAGGTACTAATGGCAAGAAAATAAGCTCGGGAATGTAAGAGGGACACACATCAGTCATGCCAGTGTTTATTTTTCATCTACTGCATCAGGGCAAACAAAAAGCAAATATATGACTTACTCTGAGCTCAACTCTGCATGATGTGTTTGCTTCTTTGCTTTCATGATGGAGTAGATGGAGACTAACAACAGAATAGCTCAATTTGTGTCCCCCATCTGGCAAATGGAAGACAAAATTGGACTTGAATTACTTAATCCAGAGCGCACAAAAAGATCTGAATGATCTTCTACCATTTATAGAAATGAATAAGAATAGAAAAATCTGAATAGTCCTTTTAAAATAGTTTTGATGTATCATTATTTGCAAGAAGGACTAGATACCACAATTATGCTGAAAACAAGAAGCACCACTCGTCACATTGTGTTGCTATTTTCCCGTGAAAATGATTAAGAAACTTGAATTAAGGTTGAAGACTGAGTCACTAACAAGGTAATCAGGTCTGGCATCTGCCGGCACACACTAGAACCAGACCATAAGTGGAAATGGTCCAGGGGGCATTGGCTGGAGCTTCATCTACTCATTAAGCTAATTGCAGCAATCTGTACCCCCAACCACTACAAACCCCCCCATCATTTCAGCCACATCATTAGTGAGCATGGCTGCGGTGTTGACAGGTCAATTGCTCAGTCATTTAGTTCACCGGTTCATGCTTAATCATGCATCCGATGGAAATGGGGGTATTTCTGGCTTTCAGTGTGGCATTCAGGAATCAAGACCTTTCTCTCGAGCAAAACTCATAGCCTAGTTTTCACTGATTCCAACAAAAACGAGTGACCAGAAGTTGTTGATTTTCAAAATAAAGTGGCATGATGTAGAATATATTTGATTTCGTCCAGGATGCATCTAAAAACTCGACATGATGCGATCATAGGACTGGAGCACATTTAAGGACATCGATAACGCTTAGATAAATTAAGGCAAATGTCTCATAAGACACACACATGTGACTCTAATCTAAAGTCCCTCTTTTTGTGGATATCGATGTATATACCACTAGTGCCATCATTTTACAAACCAATCTGAATAATTACATTTTTGAAAGGCTAGCTTGAATGCATTTGGCTGTTTTGTGAGTAGCTAAACTACAGCTAATCTAGGATTAGCTATCTAGATAAGACTTTTTGTACCAAAGGTGTTCCATGGGGCATTGACTGAAGCTGTGTATACTCATTAAGTTAATTGCTGCAAACTTAACACCTCCGTTTTCAGCCTCATCATCATCATACATGGCTGCAGTGTTGACAGATCAATTGCACGGTGATTTGGTTAATTGGATCATGAGTAGTCACTCATCCAGTGGAAACAGGAGGGCCATCCTCTAATCAAGGCCCTTCATCGAGATATTAAAGCACCAAAAAAGAGACAAAAAATCATTACCATTCAGCATCGAGTGGCAGGGGATAAGGTGTGGAGCATCAAGATGCATCAAGAAATTGGACAGGATTCAACATTATGACCAGAAGTCATATAATTTACACAAAAATATGCAAGAAGAGAATGAACAGTTTTGTATGCAGGCTACAGATTTTAACACGACTAGGAACATTGCTAAAAATTAATTCAAGCTAATTAAGGAAACATACCATGAGACACACGTGACTCTAAAATATATGCGAATATGTGAATATCAACACATATACTATGAGTCCCATCATTTTTACAAACCAATCCAAATAATATGATTTTTATATTAGCTTTAATACACCTGCTGTCATGTTAGCTATACAGATAGACAGATGAATGACCGAGATTTGTGCATCTATCTAGTGGTAAGTTTAAAATGTAAAGTGAAATTTTTTGTCTAGAATCTTCTTTTAATTATGAACTTGACGTTGTCCATAGAGCATAAGGCTGCTAGCTAGAACTTGAAGGTGGTTTTATGCTAAATCAGTGCGAGCTAGCTGCATTTTCCAGCAATAACGCTGTGCACTGAGTGTTAGAGGAAAATACCAGGCAAAATGTAAAATTTTAGCATGTGATTCCAGGTCAACATTTGCAAAATTAGTCTTTTTAGCTGGAAAGTTTGTTAGCTATGACCTCTACTGTGCACCTTTATAGATTTTATGCTAAATCAGTGCTAGCTAGCTATTATTTCCAGCAACAGTGTTGTGCATTGAGTATTAAAGTAAAACTCTGAGTAAAATATATCATTTAGCATGTAATAGCAAGTTTTTGTTATTGGTCTTTGTAGCTGGAAAAGGAAGCAAGCTAGGAACTCTACTTTATAGATTGTTTTATAGACTTTTATGATACATAAGTGCCAGCTAGGTCCGACATTGAATATTTAAGGGAAATTCAAGTACAAATGCAGAATTTAGAATGTGATTATAGGTCAATTTTCTCAAACTTGACCTTTGTAGCTGAAAAATTTACTGAAAATTTTTAGTGAAAATGTTAGAAGACACCTTTTTGCTAAATCAGTATATTTTACAGGTACAAAGACCAATTTTGAGAACCATGACCTGAAATCGTACGTTAAATTCTAGCTACAGTTTTACTTTAATACTCAATGAATGATTTTTTTTGCTGGAAATAATAGAACAAATGAGTTAAACAACACAAAAACCATCCACAAGTTTGTGTGATGCATGTTGGCATGATAAAAAAGGACACGACCCGATTACTGTTTACCAAACGGGAGCAAAGTTGCACAAATTAGCGATGTTTCATTTAAAGAGCTTGCGCTGGAAGGACAAGGATGCAAATGACACAACACGCCAACGCTAACTGCATAACATAAATCAAGAAAAAGGCCTGTGAGTTAAATGTGAGAGAGAGAGAGAGAGAGAGAGACATCATACGCACATGAGCGTTCATTTATCAGGACAGAGGCAGTAAATGACTCCCCCAGTGCCAACCATTCAGAGTGGAAAGAAAAGTTAATTGGCTTCCTGCTGGTCGGTTGGGATTCATTTCAATTACCATGCAAAACAGCAGTTCATTTTGTGACAAAGGCGTTTGATGTCTAATTTTGTGTGGCGTGGGTCAGGAAGGCGTAGCGCTTCCCATTTACCACGGAAATATGCACGAAGCCGAAGTTAAGTGTACGATCCCTTTCTCTTTCCGTATTTTTCCCCCGAGAGACTCGCAGATGAGGTCGCCCCGAGTTACACATTCGGCATCGAAATTAATCTCCGTCACTCGCTGATTCGAAAGCAACTGTTGACTGAACGGAAAGATCAATGGCTGAAACTATTTGCAATTCATACACTGTGGACCTTTAAAAGCACTCATTTGTTTTCCTTAGCGAACGACATGAGCAAGCGTTTAAGCTAAGTAATGGAGGAATAAAGTAAACGCCTTGGACATGAAAAAAAAAAAAAATCAGTGATCCATAAGAAGAAGAATTTTGTTTAATTATTCAGTTTTCTTTGAAAAGAATAAAATAAAAATGAGTTGAAATATCAAAAGTCAGTTATAACACCATGTTATAATACTTTATTATGTCATAGATAAGTAACAGTGCTATTATTACAGCTGACATAACGAATTGTATTATAATTGACATAAGCATAGGCAGAAAAATACTAATCTCTGATTGGCTGTCTGTTATTTTCTTATATTATCATAAAGATCTGGTGTAAAATATTTAATCACAGTCCTAAATCAATTCTCCTGCTACGTTGTAACCATGACGACGATCAGAAACCATGACGACGATCAGGCATTGCTAAATGAACGTTCTTCGAGTTTTCTTCCAGACAGGATCTCAAGTAGAGCTGCGTTAAGAAGCGAAGAAACCTCAGCCATCCAAAGTAAGGAATAAACCACTCCATGCTGTGCTGTTGTAGGAAAATAATCAACACCCCTTACCAACCTGACGCTGATTATTTTCCCATAAGAGCACATCCCCAAGTGTTTTATTCCTCTTACACCACAGCAATTCACTTCACTTCAATTAATTAAAGAATGTTCCATCATACTTTTTTATCCATTTATAGTTTATATTTAATGATGTGGAAGTTAGCTCCTGTTCTCGCTTATGTTATAGCAGCTATAAACAGTCGTTCCCTCGGCAGCTTCTCTTTTTTCTGTCGTTACAGCTTTACCTCTGACTGTTACAAAGCACTGACACTGGAGACTCCTTCCATAAATCTTAAACAAACGTATCGTAACATCAAGAAAACTTGATTTTAAATCCGTTTATGTCGAGCATCCACCAGAAACACAAGTCCCTGTGAATGAGCTATTACCATAGGACCGATCACATATAAAACCGAGCGCATTAACATAAACCTGCCTTTTACATTTAATCAACTTCTGACCAATCAGAATCCAGAATCAGCATCTACATAAACAAGCGCATTGAGTTAAAAATGTTGAAATCATCCCGTTTATACGCACACATGCCTCGCTAACGTATTTCTCATTTTGTCCATTAGCTACACAGACGAGACGTTTAATCTCAGCGAAAGTCGAAGCCTAACAGTAGCGAGGTCACAGACATCTCCACCATCGCTCACATCTCATCTGAAAGGAAACCCCAGCACAAAGTCTAACATGAAGGCTTCAGAGGGACAGACAGAATGGCCGCTTGTTTGTGTGTGTGTGTGTGTGTGTGTGTAATGAAGGGTTAGAGTCATGTTTGCTTGTATAACGTTAATGGTTCTGCAAACGAAATGGCTGTACAATGCTTCGACTTTGGCTCTTTTGGAAGATCAAGGCTACCAAACGCCGAAGCCTCGAATCAGATCAAAGACATCTGGAAAACGTGGAGGGCTGAAATAAGCCCTTGATCTTTAGGAGAATTAGTCGGTAAATAATTTTCTGCTTTACATGAAAGCAGAACACCTCAAAACAAACACGAGTTCGCGACGCACGTTACGATTCATTAGCGAATTTCAAAGCTTGCGCAAATCAATTCAAATATGTTTTAAAATGCGCTTGACCTGATTATTCACTTTTTTACAAATTCATGTTTAAATCTACTGAAAATCCTTCATGTGTTCTTCAAAGTATATGTCATGAAGGACCTTTTTTTTAACTTATTCTTGTACTTTTTTATTTGCCATCATTTAAAAAAAAGTGCTATTTAAAAACGATAAGGTGAGTCTGCTTTGACTTTTTTGTTGTTGAATTTTTTTCTTTTTTTTTTGCCTTTTTAAAAGCATTTTTTCATTTCATTTCTTTCATTTTTTATTATTTAACATAAGGTGCTTGTGCCATTTTCTACACGAGATTTTTTAACTGTTTTTTTTTTCTTTCTTTATCTCACAAAATACCTCATCTTCAAATTACAGAAGCAATTATAGAAAGTTAGTAGTAGTTTTTATTTCCTTTTTCTTTTTTCCCCCCATTAAATGACTATTATGTTACACCAAATTTTACATTACTATTATTATTACTATTATTATTATTATTATTATTATTATTATTATTAGGAACTTTTTTCACAAAGCTTTTCACAAACCCTCCTAAACCTCCACATGTACTGTTCCATCAAAAACTTCCTACATGACTCCCGATTGTTTTTTTTTTTTTTTCCAGCCTGTATAAATCACACTGAGGAGATTTTTGCTTACATAAATGTCAGGAAACCGGGTGGGACGCCAGCCTTAAGTGTGATGAAGAGCAATGTGCAGGAAAAGCAGCAGCTAACCTTTAAAAAACTCATTCTACTCTCTAAAGGATGTGTGTGAGAACTTTCTTTTTTTCTGTAGCTTGTTTTAAATGCCACAGGATGAACAAAACCGCTCGTGTCATCGGGTTATTGATAGATCCGTGAATTACGCTCAGGTTCTGCAAAAGACATTTATATTTTTCCCTGAAATAAAAGACGGAGAGACGTGCATTGATTAAGGAGTTCTGAGGAACCTCATTATGGGTCTGCTTGGTTGTCAAGGACTCCAGTGTGTGTGAGTGTGTGTGTGTGTGTGTGTGTGTGTTTTGAGCAGCCATCTTGTCCAGCTTTGTGATCACCCACGGCTAAAAAATAGACTCAGTGACGCAGCGGGAGACTCATCAGAGAGATCAATCGCAGAACATTTATTCCAGCACGACTGCACCAGTCCTCTGCGTCTTCACAAAAAAGTGTGTGAGCAGCAAGTGTGTGTGTGTGTGTGTGTGTGTGTGTGTGTGTGAGAGAGAGAGACAAACAAAGCCAGAGCTCTGAGCTTATCGATTCCATCCCCGTGGAACACTTTAGCAGATAATGTGCTCACCATCCGGAGGTCTGAAGTAAGAATGAGAATGAAGAGCAGAAGAACATCAGGAATCTGCAGGTCATTTAGGGTTTATTTCCTGTTATGCCTCTGGTTTTGACCAATCACAGCTGATGATGTAAAGACCTTCATTTGCATATTAGAACATGATTGGCTCTTAGAATTTATGATGCAATACTTTCCCGTGTTCTGTTCAACACTCAGGTTTACTAACACGTTTTTTTGGGGTGGGGCTTATAATTGCAGGTTTGCGTTCATGTAGAATTTGCTCCAAACTGTGGGTCGATTGCACAGCCTCATATGCCACACAGGTTTGCCCAAATGGTCGGCTCTAACGGAGTTTCACCTGTTTGCTGTTTTTTATTATTTTCATTTGTTACCAGAATGCAGCACTGCTGCAGTGACAAATCTGGATATCTGATGAAGAAAAATGAATGAATGAATGAATGAATGAACTTCCATTTCCTACATAGTTTCTTTTTTTGTTTGTTTTTCTAGCTGCTTGTTCAGTGGTAAATTTCGAACAAACGTTAAACAACGTTGTTTCCCAACCCATTCACATCAGCATTTAAATCCTCTTTACGCTGCACGCAGTTAGCAAACAGGAAGCTGCTTTTTTTTTTTTTTTACATCACTCCTCGTTTCTGCAAGTCGGAGTTTCCTGCCACAACATCACTTCTGTCCAAACTCCAGCCTCATGTAGATTAAACAGCGCTCGTATTCAGAGCCTCGTTACTAACTCGGTGATCAGCTCAGCAGCCTAAGCGTCCTGACCGATAAGCCTCGGCATCGATTATGCTGAGTCCTGCGTGACGGACACACGTCGAGAAAATTGGTGACGCGAGCCAGAGATCCATCAGCGTCACGTCACAGGAGACACATGAAGTCAAACGAACCTGCAGTCAGCGTGTCGACCCCCATACATCACACACAGCTGTAAATCTGAGGAACCGCCTCCTTCGTTATATATCACACCACTGCTAACACTGCTAACAACGGAGTTACCATGGTAACAATAACATGGAAACAATAGCTTTCCAACATGGAGGAAAAATCTACACCTTTTACTTTTATAATTATCAAAAAATCCTGAAGAACCTTGAAAAAGGTTCCATAAACCGAGGCTAGGGAACAAGAATCATGTAGGAGTTTGAGCTGCGGTGAAGTCTCAAAGGTTCTTATAGTAGACATGGTTCTTCCAAAGTCTATAAACCATCCAAAGAACCCTTTGAAAGGACACTGCGAAAGAATTTCTAACTCCACACCAAAGTGTTTTTCAAGTAGAGTTCCAAATAGAACCCTTTTGGGAATCCTTAATTATCCAATGAACCCTTCTAGTACTAAAGAACCATTATTTCTAAGGGTGCACCTGGTGTGGGGTGCGTGGTACAAACTGTTCTAGTTATCAAGAAGAAAATAAAATAATAAAAGGGTTCTTCAAGTGTTTTTTAATGGTTCATTGACAGTTAAGGGTTCTTGGATTCCTAAAATCCCTCTGCTATAGGGTTCTACTTAGAAACTTTAATGGTTCCACTAGAACAGTGGTCACCAACCCTGTTCCTGGAGATCTACTTTCCCGAAGACTTTCCCACCTGACCATCTAATCACTGCCTTAAGAAGTTCTTTATCACCTGAAACAGGTGTGTTAGATTTTGGTTGGAGATGAAAGCTGCAGGAAGGTAGATCTCGAGGAAGAGGGTTGGTGACCACTGCTTTAGAGGAACATCTAGCATTTAGCTGTTGGTACACTCTTTAAAAAAGGGTTCTTCAAGGGTTGCTTAAAGGTTCTACCTGGAAACACTCTGTTACAGGGCTCTGTAGAACCTTAAGGTTCCCTGAAAGGGACAACCGAAGAACCCTTAAGCATTAGCTTGATTCGTTTAATGGAAACATTTTCTCCTACTTTCTCCTACATCCTTATTTATGCTTGTTGTCATGTTGATGTAGTATCAGGAGCACCAATTTAGAACCGTGATTACATTTTAACATTTCTGATCCTTGTGTAAATACAAGAACATAACACACACCTGTCAGCCAATCAGCATCAGTCATGAAACATACTAATTAAATGCTAATTAGAGCACAAATAGCAAAAACGTGCATGTGATTAGCTGCAGCTGTCATGACAATCAGAGGTAATTATAACACAATGCTTTTATGACATGGTTATGACAGTGTTATGACACAGGGTTAAGTCATTTGTTGCTAATTAAAGCTAAACCTAGTTAAGTCAAATCAGAGAACAGATATAGTTTTCAAGTTCAAGATAAATCTATAGACACATATTTATTAAATATGCTAATTTTAAAAAAGGAGAAATATATTTCTCTCTTTTTCAGCTCAGCTTGAAACTTTTGTTTGTGTGTGTGTATGTGTGTGTGTGTGTGTGTGTGTGTGTGTGTGTGTGGTCCCTTTATTACTTTTGATAATATATTTCTGATGTGTCCTTGGGCACTATTATACACATTTCTGATAAACATTATAAACTTTTCAGACCTCTTAGCTTTTCATTTTCTTTTAAACCTGTGTTTTGATTTTCATGACCCGAAACACACCTTTAAATATTCTGAGATATATCTGGATGGAGATGAAAATCTGATCTAAACCAATTCAAGAAGGTCAGAGAGTCGTGTCCAACCATCTCCACAATCCTCTGAGATGAAAGTAAATGTGTAAAGAACACCTGGAGGAACCAATGTCAAGTGACCTCTAACATCCATCTACACACTGGAAAATGGAGGCCATGATCCAGCACTAGATCTTTCTCAGAAGACAGGTGGGGGAAAAATTGAATGTTTGATACTTGTTAAAGTTTTAAAAGAGCCAATATGAAGAATTTGAATGTGTAATTAGTACGATGCATGGCTTTACCATTAGCATGTGTCCTAATAAACACTCACAATGTTTGGACTCATTGCGATCAAGACAATCATCCATGTAGAACCCTACAACAAAGTGTTTTCTTCTATGAACCATAAGAAAAAAAAAAGAAAAAGTTAAGGTTTTTAGCTTTTTTTCTCTTATAGAAACCATAGAACCATCGAGGGTTCCTTCAGGTGGACAAACTGTAGAACATTAAAAGGTATTAGATGGAATATTTTATCTAGATTTCTTGTCAGACATCTCCCAGTGTACGTTCTTAGAAATTTTAGAACCATTAAAGTTTCTTTGGTTGTCCCTCTGGGGAAATTTTAAGATTGCGGAACACTACAACAAAGTGTTTTTGAAGGTTCCTCAAAGATTCTTTGAAGAGTTATGGATTCTTAGCTTTCTCTTTGATAGGAAACCTTTAAGGTTCCCTCAGATGGACAAACTGTAGAACACTAATGGTGCTAGTTGGAGCATTTTTGTCTAGATTTCTTGACTGTCAGAATTTTTCCCCAGTGTACATCCTTTAAAAAATGGAGAACCATTAAAGTTTTTGGTTGTCCTTATGGGTAGCCTTTGAGGTTGAAATTTCTATGTAGAACCTTAGAACAAAGTGTTTCTGAGGGTTTCTCAAGGGTTCTTTGATTAGTTATATCCTTTCAGGGTTCCTTCAGAGGAACAAACTGTAGAATACTGAAAGGGTGATAGATGGATCATTTTTGTCTAGATTTCTTGAAAGAGACTTTTTAGAACCATTAAGGTTTCTTTGGTTGTCCCTCTGGGGAACCTTTAAGGTTAAGGTTTTTATGTAGAACCCCACAACAAAGTGTTTTCCTCTATGCAACCTTGGGAAAAACGGGTTCCTCAAGGGTTCATTGATGATGATGATTGCTGATGTGAGGAAAACTCTACAAAGAGTTAACCCACGGAAGGCTGCTGGACCAGCCAACATTCCTAGCAGAGTGCTCAGAGGATGTGCAGGTCTTCAACACCTCCCTGAGCAGCGCCATCGTTCCAATGTGCTTCAAGGCCACCACCATCGTCCCCGTGCCAAAGAAGTCTTCAGTGTCCTGCCTCAACAACTACCACCCCGTTGCACTTACATCCATCAGTGCTTCGAAAGGCTCGTCATTAGGCACATCAAGACCCTGCTGCCCCCCTCACTGGACCCCCTACAGTTCGCGTATCATCCCAATGGCTCAACAGATGACACCATCACCACCACCCTCCATCTGGCCCTCACCCACCTGGACATTCAACGTACGTTCAAATGCTGTTCATAGACTTCAGGTCAGCATTCAACACAACAATTCCTCAGCACCTGATTGGAAAGCTGACTCTGCTGGGCCTGAACACGTCCCTCTGCATCTGGATCCTGGACTTCCTGACTGGGAGACCTCAGTCAGTCCGGATCAGGAAGAGCATCTCCAACACCACCACACTGAGCACTGGGGCCCCAAGGGCTGTGTACTCAGTCCACTGCTTTTCACTCTGCTGACTCACGACTGTGCAGCAATGCACAACTCAAACCACATCATCAAGTTCGCCGATGACACGACCGTAGTGGGTCTCATCAGCAAGGACGACGAGTCAGCATACAGAGAGGAGGTGCGGCATCTAACGGACTGGTGCAGAGCCAACACTCTGTCTCTGAACGTGGACAAAAATAAAGAGATGGTTGTTGACTTCAGGAGAGCATGGAGTCACCACTCACTAGCTGAACACTGACGACTCCTCAGTGTAGATCGTTAAGAGCACCAAATTCCTTGGTGTTCACCTGGCAGAAAACTTCACCCGGTCCTTCAACACCAGCTCCATAACCAAGAAAGCCCAGCAGCATCTCTACTTTCTGTGAAGGCTGAGGAAAGCCCATCTCCCACCCCCCATCCTCACCATGTTCTACAGAGGACCTGTCGAGAGCATCCTGAGCAACTGCATCACTGCCTGGTTTGGAAATTGCAGTATCTCAGATCGCAAGACCCTGCAGCAGATCGTGAGGACAGCTGAGAAGATCATCAGAGTCTCTCTTCCCTCCATCATAGACATGTACACCACACGCTGCATCCGCAAAGCCAACAGCACAAACTCTTCACCCTCCTGCTGTCCGGCAAATGGTGCCGAAGCATTCGGACCCCCACAGCCTCCTCAGTACTCAGAGACTGGACTGACAATACACACACACACATACACACACACTCAACTGAACACCATCCCACTCCCTTTGCAATTTTTGTACATTTCTGTAGATACTACCTACGTTTTGTTTTACTGCTACAGTATTTATAAAATATTGTATATAATTTTTTGTCATTGCTATACTATTATTGTACTGTCTTAGTCATTGTACTGTTTTAGTAGTTTTGTACTGTCTTGTGCTGTTTGAACACATTTGCACATGTACGTTATGTAGATATGTGTAGTCTCTTGTAGTCCTGTGTTGTTTGATGTCGCACTATGGTCCTGTAGGAACGTTGTTTCATTTTACCGTGTACTATACTAGCCATATGTGGTTGAAAGGACAATAAAGCCACTTGACTTGACTTGACTTGACTTGACTTAAAGAACCTTAAAGAACCATTTGTTTTCTTGTAAGTGTGTGTATTAACTGGCTAAGTGTGCAGTGCAAAGCCTCATGCAGCTGAATGAATAAATGACCAATCAGAATCCAGAATTCAACAGTTCTGTGAAATAAATGAGCCTTTTCTTGGCTGAGAATAGACCGACAGCAGAGTTAATGGTCATACCTTTTCTTGACATTTTACTGAAATGAAATCCAAATAGAATTCCTGCAGATTGTGTTTCCATGTTGCCGGTTTCTCCAAAACCTTTGACCAGATGCTGTATCAGAACAGGAAATATTTTTGAGTGTTTGTTTTTCCTCAGCTCTGTGCCAATTACTGAGTGCCAGGCTGTTGGTCTGGTCTCTCTGACCCTGTGCCCCATCTCCATCACCTGTAGAGTAGCCAGCAGTGTCAGACCCGGGCTCCTCTCGCTGCCAAATTACATCCCAGCAACGCTTCAGCCGCATACAAATGTCAGCTATTCAGCAGCTCATAAAGGGAGGGAGGAGTTAAATGTCAAGTAATGCCTTTTAAACTAATTGCCACCGGTGTCTATCCACAAGCCTGGGGCTCTCTTGATTAACGGAGAAGGCGGGATGCTCATTAGCAGATGTGGCTTTTAGCCTCAGAGGCTATTGTGTTGTTATGAAAGGGGAGATGAAGAAGGGGATAAGATGGGAAGAGATTAGAGCAGTTAGATTAGACGGAGTTCGTATGCAGTGTCATGTCTCGGCTGCTGATGCAAAGAAAAATGACAAAAGGTTAATGAAGGATTGTGGGGTTGTTGTTTTTTTTGGGGGGAGAGGGGAATTATCCATCCATCTATCCATCCATCCATCCATCCATCCAATTTCTGTACCGCTTATCCTACACAGGGTTGCGGGGTGCCTGGAGCCTATCCCAGGGGTCGCGGGGTACAAGTCGGGGGGATTATCCACCCATAATGGACAGGATGCCAACTCGTTTCAGGGCACACACACTATGGACAGTTTGGAGATCTCAATCAGCCTACAACGCATGTCTTTGGACTGGGGCAGGAAATTGAACCCCCAATCTCAGAGGTGTGAGGTAACAGTGCTAACCACTAAGCCACCATGCCTGGGTGGGGTTGGGTGGGGGTTATGTAATCCAATTAAAGTCTTTACTTTTGCTTTTTTTTTTTTTTTTTTTAGCATGAGATGGAATTAAAGGGTTTAAAAGTCCAATCTAGCACAATGTAATGTAGGCAAAACTAAAATAAAGTGTTGGTTCTTGTGGGCGTGGCTATTTCTGTACATTCTTGGGAATTTCAGGACCCTTGGTGCTAATGATAAATAGTGCCACAATTGTAAAAAGAGGCGGAGTTACAATGAGTGCATGATACCGTGTGGCTACTATGGAGATATCCAATCAAGCTCCTCTTATGGAAAAATCAAAAACACTTCACGTGGTCTTTAATATGTGAAAAACACTTGACGGTGCATTTCAACATGTCATGCCCTGAAATTGCACGTGGCATCATGTGTTAACACGTGAAAAAGAATTATTCATGTGAGATCGGAAATTTAACTAAATTTGAAATGTTTCACCTGAAAAAAAAAATCACAAACAAGAATTGTCAATATAACTGTATATAATATGTATAACATGTTTTTATCTAACATATGTAAAAAAAAAAAATTTAAAAAAAGAAATGAACCATGTGGGGGGGGGAAATGTGTAATAAATTTAATCATTAATTAATCAATTAATCATGTGAAAATACATTAATGGTGAAAAACCACATGTAAAAAATATGACTCGTGAAAAATCCATATGAAAATAAATTAATTATGTAAAAAAAATCATGTGAAAATAAATTTTAGGGGGAAAAAGTTGTGCAAATTTTATGAAACAAATGATTATGAAAAACAATCATGTCTAAAAATATACAAATCGTGTGAAAATAAATTAATTGTTAAAAAAATAACGTGTAAATAAATTTTGCAAAAAAAAATTATGTTTATATGTACTATATAATCATTATATAAATATAAATATATAATCATATACGCTGAATCATTCATATTTACTATAAATGAATAATGTGGGGGGAAAATGACACGTGAAAACAAAAGCACATGTACTACAAAAATTTGGTGAAACGTGTACATATGAAGGGTTTAAACACCAGCTGTGTAAATTTCACATTTGAATCACGTGATTATTCATATGTGAAGTTTGTGTGACTTAAAAAAAAAAAAATAGCATTACATAAGGGCCTTGTCTTGTCTAGAGGTAACATCAGCACCATTTTGGGCGAAAATGCTTCTAAAACTATTTCACCATCCAGACCTGTTTTAAACGTCAGATGCCACATAAATGTCTATCGATGAAAACATCAAAGAATCCAGAATGACAGAGTGAGAATGGGAAAAATATTGACTTAAATGCTGAACTGAATTAGCGACAGGACGGAGTTATAGGAAGAATGCATGCTTGGGCCGGATGAAGTGGAGTTTAATGAGCTTGATTAATTACAGAAAACACGGAAAAGTAAAGAGTGGGTAATGGATGTGGTTCTGAGGTCCTCAGGTAATAAATTCTGATCGTTCTAAACCTAATAGAGAGATTTTAAAAAGCTGCAGATGCAGAGCTCTGGTGCTCTGCTGTACGCTGGATGAGTCTGCATTATTATAAAAATTATAAACTAAAAACTTTTCCTTATTGAGTCCGTACAGTGAATCATCAGCAACTATGTAGATTCTTTTCCAATAACAGCCATTTGCCAACAATTACAATATTAATTATAACCCATTTAGAGCTGAAACGTCTGTGAAACTCTAGAGTTAGCTCCTGTTGTCGCTTACGTTATAGCAGCTATAAACAGTCGTTCCCTCACTAGTCTCTCTTTTTTTCTTTTTGGAAGTTAATAAGACAAAAAAAACACAGCTTGTCATGTTATTAAGAAACCGCAAAGAAGCGTAAACTCCTCTGTCCTGAAGACGTCGAAAAACTTAAAGTTACAGCTTCACCTCTGACTGTCACAAAGCGCTGACACTGGAGACTCCTTCCATAAATGTTAAACATCTCTTTACTTCAAGAAAACTTCACCATATCAATGATTTAATGATTTAATTTGTTTATTATCAGTGGAGTGTCTACTGTACACATCCCAGTTAATGAGCTGTTACTATAGAAACGATGACGTAATAGAACGAGCGCATTAATATAAACCTGCGCTACTGTCAGAGCTGCTGTTACAGAGAATTAATCACCACCTTCTGACCAATCAGGAGCCAGAACTCACATACCTTCCCAAAAATTTAATGCTATAACAAAAATGACTACGATATTTGCAGATACAACAAGCATTAAAAATGTGAAATGTTTGACATTTTTTTTATCCAATTAAAACATACATCCAATATACTGTAACTGGGTCAGCAGATATAACTTAAAAGTTTGTACGCCCCTCAAAAAAATAAGCTATTACTAATAGTATTAATACGTGGATATGCTGATTAACCGTGTCTTTGATGAACAGAAGAGATCCGTTTCCGTATAGTTTTACACGTTTAAAAACGAGAGCTCTTCTTATTCATCATCTAAACTACTCAGAATGTATAAGTGTCAAAATACAAAATGTATTTTAGCATCCGTTTGTTATCCTGTACACCACTTTTCCATTAGAGTCTGTTCAACATTTCTGTAGCAAACTGATAACACATCATAATTCCTCTACAAAATCGATCAGAATGCAAGCACACCAGAAACGAAGCGATGAAAACAGTAATTTAGCGCTCAACCTGAACCTGATCACCACACATCACTCTTTATCAACACCGTTCTCTCACAAAATAAATAAATAACTAAATAATCCCATCTCATGTAAAGATTATAGAGTGAAGAGGTGAAGAAGGTACAGGAGTTTAAGTACTTGGGGTCAACAGTCCAGAGTAATGGAGAGTGTGGGAAAGAG